>BLSH010536471.1:5641-17019 GCA_018402905.1 Glandirana rugosa | reverse complement strand
GAAGTGTGAATAAAAGATGTGCAATGATTGACGGTTTGATTTAAAGTGACACACAGACTTGAAATAATTGTGCAGAAGAGATGTGCACTGATTTCCGGTTTCATTTAAAGTGATACACACATTTTGCAGAACAGTGATATGGGTACTCCCGGCTTATTTATACTTTTTTGACACAGTTTGAAGATGATTTTAGAACAGTTCTATGGCCTCTAATGTTAATTAATACTTTTCAGACCCATTTTGAAGATGATCTCCATTTTTGCATTTTTTATGTTTTTATTTTTTTAAAAATATTTAAAGTTATTTCCCTGTCCCCATTTCTTTGTAGGTCACTTGTCCCACCCTTACCCACATTTCCTTCCTTTTGCAGACCTCTGGGACCTTCCAGGACTATTTTACAGCATTTTTTGTGCCTAAAAGTCCGGGTCTCCATTGATTTCAATGGGGTTCGGGGTCCGGGACAAAGTTCGGGTTCTGTCCGAACCCGAACCCGGACTTTGTCCCGAAGTTCGGCCGAACCAGCAGAACCCGGACTTCTAGAAGTTCGCTCAACTCTACTCTCCAACATGAGGGAAGACTGTACAGTTACAATACAATTCAATACAGGAGGAATCAAAGGTCCTTGATTCTTAGAGCTTACAATCTAGGAATAGAAATACAACAAAAACAGAAAGGGTTGTTGTTTTCCTACAATTGAATTTGGGAACATTTTATGTGGTAAGTTTAGATACAACTAGTGCTGTATGAGTAAGCAAAAGTTCAGTTCAAAATCACACCATAACCATATTCCTTAGATACTTCATATGTAACATTGTAGACTTTGAACTGTTGTGACCCCACATGGAATATATAATTGTGCAAACCATTAATGCACAACTGTCCTTTCAATAAAACCCCCAACCCCAAATTCCCTGTACAGTAGGCACCCTCCCTCAACAGTCTACAGCTCCCAAAGTGAAAGTTAATAATGCCCTTTTCTTTGGATTTATTATCATGAACAGGATGACACAGGGCTGTCTCCGGTCCCCATTATTATTCAATGTAACGATGAAAGCACTGCTATGCAAAGTCCGACAGAGACCAGATATCCCAGTGGTTACAGTAGGCTCGACAGAACATAAACTAGTTGGCTTTGATAATGTTTTATTATTTTTGACCCTGCCTAACCTCACGAGAGAACTGGAACAGTTTCAGGACCTCTGTAATTAAAAAAAAAACTAATTTGGGAAAATCAGTGATCCTACCCATAAATATAGTGAATACAGAATATGAGATTATGGAAAGCTCCTTTGCTTTTAAATGGCAAAACACCTCCATTACTTACTTAGGGATTAGACTAACAGCTAAAACACAAGACCTATACAAGGCATATGTTCCAACACTTTTACAGACCATAAAAGAGAACTTGGAGATCTGGTACAAGACTCATTTTACATGATTAAGAAGGATCAGTATTTTGAAAATGACAATCCTACCTATTCTTGTTCTTTTTTTAAATTCTCCTCATAATGGCGACTTATCTCTTACAACTAAGGCTTATTTCTTATAATTAAAACAAGTGTTCACATGGTTCGTTTGGGGAAACAAACCTTGTAGACTTTTCTACTATTTGCCACACAGGACTAAAGACAGAGGCGGAATCAGGTCTTCCTGGTCTATAATACAATATATACTACCAAGCCACTGCGTTGCTGAGAACTGGTATTTGTAACCTAAATGTAAAGGACAAGCTCTGGGTCCCTTTAGAAAAAAAACAATGGCTGGTCATAATCTGGCACGTGCCCCTTGGCTTTCAAGGGAACATAGTGGTCTAGCTGGTTCAGTGTCTCCTCAGACACAAACAACTTTTTGAGAGTGTGGGACCTCCTAAATAAGGAGGGCAAGCTAGCACCCCCCACCCCCCATACCACTAGGAGGTGTCCAATGGTTCAGGCCAGGGGAACAGATAGTATTTTTCAACACATGAGGAGATTGAGAGGAAATTTGATGCTTTAGATTCCTAGATTGAAGTGGTCTGAAATCCCTCCCAGACCCTAGGATAGAATGGGGAAGTTCTTCGCTGGATAGTTGGAAGTATACCCAGCTTTAGGACTTTTTGAAGAGTCTAGGGCAGGGGTAGGGAACCTGCGGCTCTCCAGCTGTTGTAGAACTACAGTTCCCATGACGCATTGCAAGGCTGATGGATACAATTACTCCCAGAAGCATGATGGGAAATGTAGTTCTACAACAGTTGGAGAGCCGCAGGTTCCCTACAGGTTCCCTACCCCTGGTCTAGGGGATAAGCTGACTCCAGAAGTTTCTTTGAAACCTCCTTTTGAAACTGTATCAGGGGCTACCTCTGTCAAACCGCTCTTCATATCCCACAAATTTCTGCAGGAGCAATCCTCCAATACCATTCCATATTATATTAAAGAATGGTAGAGGAAATTAGGCAAACAATTATCAGAAAATATGATATATAAAATTACTTAGTTAGCTCATACTTCCTCCATTCATTCCAAATCCCAGGAATCCTGTTTTAAATTCTTAGCAAGATAGTATAGGATTCCAGCAAGGCTGTTAAAAATATATCACTTAGTGTCAGTGAACTGCTAAGGGGTTGTGGGCAGAGAGGGACGCTTTTACACATATGGTGGAACTGTCCCCAAATAAAATCATTGTGGACAAAGACCCGCTGCATAATTCAACAACAGATTGCTCAGCATTCATTACCCATTACCAGTGTTATTTCATGCAATAAATGCCTTCATAGGCAAATACAAGAGATCATTGATGCCCCACCTCTTATACTTGGGGAAGAGTTTCATACACTTGAGATGGAAATTGTCCAATGCCACCATGCCAAGAGAATAGTGTGTAAAGGGTTCAAAAGATCAAGAAAGTGGAGGAATGGAAGAATAAATGCAGAAATAAGAAACATTTCACTAGATAGGGACATGGATAGACCTTAAGGCTTACATCCTCTGACACCTATAAACAAATACTTATATAAGTTGAGGTTGGTTATAATAGGTAGAGTAAATGTACCCATTATTACATTTCAAAGCAGGACAGCAAAATAAAAACGTATAAAAAGTAGCAATGCTTGTTTTTCAGGCGGACCCGAATGAACACTCCATTGTCCTCTATGGAGCGACGGATGTCAGCGGTGACATGTCCGCTGACATCCAATCCACTCCGATCCGCCAAAAACAGACAGATGGAAACCCTATTTTCCATCCGCCTGGCGGATCGGATGAACATGGACAGACGGTCCGTGTTCATCCGATCCTCCATAGAGGAGAATGGAGCTGTGACAGGCCAGTCTCTGCATGGAGTGCAAAGACGGTCCTGCCATCCGCCGGCTCAGCGGGGATAAACGGATGGATCCCCGCTGAGCAGCAGAGCCCGTCAAAACAGGCTCCGCTCATGTGAAAGGGGGCTAAGCCAAATGCAAAAGAACAACCACACTTAGAATAAAAAAGTAAAAATTGTTGTTGAACTTACTGACTCCAAAATGTATGAAGTATTGAGGCTTTAAGGCTGCATTCAGACCTATGCCTTTTTAGTACTTTTTGCATTTTGCAGATTTGCACTGCAGGACGTGTTCCACAGGAAACCATGTTAAATGGACTGTAGTGCAAATCTGCAAAAAGCAAAAAGCACTGAAAATGTATTGGTGTGAATCCAGCCTTAGACATGTGCAAAACAAAAAAACATGTTCTGTTTCAATTTGTTATCTATCTAATTTTGTTTCGTTTAATTTGTATAATTTGTTTTCGGAATTTGTTTCTTTTTTTTTTTTAGTTCGAAAAAATTCAACCAAGTTTGAAAAAAATCAACCAAAATCAATTTTTTTTTATTTTGATATATAAGAAAGTTTTCAGCTTTCACATCAGATGTTGATGGGGCACTAGTATTACAGATGTTTTGTACACTGGTACATGCCTGTGACAGCTGTTTGGTTGCACTGGTAAATTCTGACAGATGTTGAATGGACACACACTACTACTACTAATACTACAGATGTATTTGGGCACAGGTACACTGTGACAGATGTTGATGGGGGCACTAGTAGTACACTTGCCCTGACCTAGAGACAAAAGTTTTAGAAAGAAAGAATGACTATCATTTTCTTCATCAGCAGGAATATGATGGTCACATTTCAATTTTGTTTTCAAATTCAAATCAATTTGAATTCATAATGATTCGAAAATTGGATTGTTATTTCGGTCAGGTCAGGTAGCCCTTGTACAATGCACATATATGTTTAATTTATGGTCGACTGGGACAGATATGAACCACATAAACACGCCACAAGACTTACAACATAAAGAAGACTTGCAGTGTGCCCTGGTCAGCTGGATGGTATGCCAAAAAAGGGGGCATACCCAAGATAAGTAATGGATGATTGTAGAGAGGATGTGTTTGAGAAGTGCCCTGAAAAAGGGAATGGGTGAAAGGGTACCGTGCACTGGAACCAACAAGGACCACAGATGAGTGGTTTGTTTATATAGCCCCCCGGACTCCTTCCATAAATTCAGGCCACCATACTGGCCTTCTTATTTAAGTACCAAAATGGCATCTATCAAGAGAACACAGAGAGGAACTCTAAATCGAGCAGGTAGTTTATTAATGAATTCACATAAAAATCAACAATGTTTCCCCCACCAGGTGTACCCTCACATGTTAATGTGCCCTCTCAGCACTCAGGATTTCCAGCGGTAATCTATTCATTTTGAATTGGAATTCATTCTATCCGAAATTCGAATTTTGGAAGACAGTAACATTCTTTCTATTTCATTCTATTCTATTCTATTTTTTTTTCTATTATATTCTTTTCTTTTTTATTTTATTCTTTATTCTATTCTAATTGATGCAATGCTTTTCTAGTCTATTCCTTTAATTTCTACTCTAATTTATTCTATTCTTTTATTTTCTATTATTTTGTTCTGATTTACTCTATTATTTTCTATTCTATTCCGTTATTTTCTATTATATTTGAATTTTTACTTTTTTCTATTCTATTCTGTCCTGTTTTACTCTATTCTGTTCTATTCTTTTTTATTTTATTCTATTCTTATTTTCAAATTCGATTGGAATTCAAATTTCTTTTTGTTTTTCCGGATTAGTTTAAATTTGTTACTATCATCCGGATCTCCGAATAATGAAAAATTCACCCAAATTACAATAAGGAACAAGACAAACCGCACATGTCTAGAGGCTTTCCTGGTTTGGCCTGTCCCCCTTTGTAGGACATGTTTCACTTTCCCTATTCCAGTGACTACCAGAGCTTCCATGACCTTTACCTCCAGGCACAATAGAAAAGCAATGATGCTTGTGGTTGCAGTGTCAGAGTACAGTCAGACCCATCATTGGTGTCAATGGCAGTACTAATTCCCTCTTCATTGGTGGCCAGTGGCAGGCTGTAAACACCCACCAACATTATGGCAGGCTGTAATAACTCCCAAAGCCCATACAACATCAGTGGTCAGTGGCTAGTGGCAGGCTGTAATAACCTCCAATAACATATCAGGCTGTAATAACCCCAAAGCCCAAACAACATTGGTGGTCAGTGGCTAGTAGCAAGCTCTAATAACCCCGGACAGCATGACAGGCTGTAACAACAACCCAACATTGCTGGTTTTTGGTAGACTGTAAATCCAGCCCCCCCACCTACAACACATTAACATGGTGGTCGGAGAGTGGCTAGTGGCAGGTTGTACCCCCCCAATATAATTTTTGGTCAATGCCTTTCCCAGGCTTATTATCCCCTGTTGTCTTGGGCTTCCACTGGTCCACACACGGTCACAAATACACACACGCCACTCCAGATCCTTGTACCCTTCAGGCCTTAAATCACAGAAGGTGAAGATAGATGAATTGGTCTCTGGTATGCAACTGTTACCAGGTGGCATTGTGGTAGGTCATGACTGACACTCTAATCCAGCCCATAAACACAAGCAACAAGTGTAGAAGCCAGGAGGTGGAGCAGCATTATGTTTATATGATGCCAACAAACCAATCAGATTGTATTCCCTGCCAAAGTTACCATCATTATGTATTCACCCAGGGCTCAACAATCCCCCAGCGCCAGGTCACCATGGCGGCCAGAAGCCACGTCCTGGTGAGTGGCAGCCGATCATTCTCTCCCCTCACTATCTTAAAACAGCATCTCCGATTCAGCGAGGGCCATTCTCTGCTGAATCTGACAGATGTTAAACTTGGCAGGCTGCCCGGATTTTTGTTATTCTTTAAGTAGAAACAAAGTATCTTTTTGTTCTTTTATCAAAGGAATGAACTCCGGTCTGTAGATGGTCAGTTTAACCACTGAAACTAAACCTTTTCAGACATTTGTGGCTTACAAGTAAAAATATGTATTTTCTGCTAGAAAATTACTTAGAAATCCCAATTATTATATATATATTTTTAGCAGAGACCCTAGAGAATAAAATGGAGGTTGTTGCAATATCTTATGTCACACGGTATTTGCGCAGCTGTCTTTCAAACACAATTTTTGGGGAAAAATACACTTTAATGAATAAAAAGAAAAACTAAACAGTAAATTTAGCCCATTTTTTTTTGTATAATGTGAAAGATGATGTTACACCGTGAGAATCGTGATCTTTAAATTGTGATAAAGCCCTGTGCACCATCGACAATTACCACTCTTTATGTGCAGCTGGGCTCCAGTATTTCATGGTGACCGGAAACCCACCAGAGCAATGAATAGTCACCGTGGGGGACACACATGTAGGCAGGAAGTGGCTGCAAAGAGCCAGCAGAAGATCAGCAGCACGGGAATACTTACACCTTTTTTTGTATTTTATTTAACGTGTCACTAAGGCTTCATTTAGATGTGCAGTAGGGTGGTAAAAATGTGCAGAAGAGACATGTTTTTGCCACCCACTAAGAGCCACCCTTAAGCTCCATTAGGCAGCAGATGAGGGCGTTTTACATGCCGCAGTCACGATGCATTAGGCATAACAGGTTTTTAGTGTCACTCTTTCTGGCCAGCCTATAAGCCTGATGTAACGGTGTTATGTTGTAGTTATTGACTGGCTGCTCTGCTGTGAGTAAGTTAGGGTTAGGGGGTGCAAATTACTTGGCTTACCCCGGGCGCTGACAACCCACACTATGCTATAAAAAACTGGCTCCTGACTTTTTTAGCTGGCTCCTAGATTGAAAACAAATTTGTCAAGCCCTGTATTCACCATTTTCTCTCCAGGTGGCCAATGCTACCACTGTGGGTTGGCACTCAGACAGAGAGCAGGGAAAGGCAGACTGGGTGAGGACACATAGGTCCATTTTAAGTAATGCAAGTCTTTTACTTACCCTAGCCTGTGGCTAGGAAGTGGAAGGAGGAAGCAGCACACTGATGAACCCATGTCTCTGTCATTCTGCTCTCTCCTCCTATTAGCTTGTCCTGTGTTAGCACATGAGCACTGCAGTACATCTGATTGGCTTCTTGAGCTGTTTCATCCTCTCCCAGTCTGTGCTCTGCTGTACAGGAATTGCAAGAGGCTGAGTAAAATTCATGTACTTGCACTACTTGCATTTAAAGAGAAAAAAAATCATGATGCATTAATGAAAACAAACCTTCATTTATTTGTGCCTTTTATATCTGCCTGGAGTTTCATTTTAAGCAAAGATTGTATCAGCGATGCGCAAATTATCCATACCTCATTGAATTTCAAAAATCATTTGAGACTAGATACAAACTATACAGGAAGGGCATGCTTTAGCAAAAAATGTACTTAGAAAAAAAGGACAAAATTATAGTTTGTCTATCTGATGGATGTTTATATTCAATAGTAATGTAACATCTCTAGCATCTTATTTCACAGTTGCAGTTGCAGTTTTGTGGCCAGACTGTTTATTTTTTAGAACAAAATAGATAGATTTTCAGCAATAACTAAGAACACTACAATTGTAATTTAACTTTGTTTCAACATAGTCTGCGTGTGTCTGTCTGATTTTAATACACTTGTTTAGAGGGGTTGTAAAGGCAAAAGGTTTTTTTTATCTTAATGCATTCTATGCATTAAGATAAAATACCTTCTGTGTGTAGCAGCCTCCCCAGCACCCCCTAATTTCTTACCTGAGCCCCTTCTCTCTCCAGAGATGTCCACGAATGTCTAAGGCGTCCAGGACACTCCTCCTGATTGGCTGAGACATAGCAGTGGCGCCATTGGCTCCCACGGCTGTCAATCAAAGTCAGTCAGCCAATCAGTGGAGAGGGGGCGGGGCCAGGTTGGGGCTCCATGTCTGAATGGATACACGGAACTCTGACTCGGCTCGGGTGCCCCCATAGAAAGCTCTGGGCTGTAGGGGCACTCGATAGGAGCGAGGGGTCAGGAGCAGCAAAGAGGGGCCCAAGAAGAGGAGGATCCGGGCTGCTCTGTGCAAAACCAACTGCACAGAGGAGGTAAGTATAACATTTAAATAAAATAAAAAAAATAGACTTTATAATCACTTTAACCACTTCAGCCCCGGAAGGATTTGCCACTGTAGGGCTAGAGCACTTTTCGATTTTGCGATTCGGCACTGTGTCGCTTTAACTGACAATTGCGCAGTCGTGCGACGTTGTACCCAAACTAAATTGGCGTCCTTTTTTTCCCACAAATAGAGCTTTCTTTTTGTGGTATTTGATCACCTCTGCGTCACATCTGATCACCGCTATAAACAAAAAAAGAGCGTCAATTTTGAAATAAAAACAATATTTCTTAATTTTTGCTAAAATAGTTATCCAAAAAAAAAATATAAAAAAACTAATTTATTCATCAGTTTTGGCCGATTTATATTCTTCCTCATCTTTGTGGTTAAAAAAATTGTGATCCGTGTTTATTGATTGGTTTGCGCAAAAGTTGTCATGTTTACAAATGAGAATTAATTTATGGCATTTTTATTATTTTTTATTCTTTTTTTACTTGTAATAGCGGTGATCTGCGATTTTCATTGGGACTGTGATATTGCAGCGGACATGTCGGACATTTTTGCAGCAGACATGGAGTCCGCCCAACCCGTGGCAATACTGCTGGAGAGTGCGGCGGGCAGGAGAGCGCGCCACCAGCAGCGCACTCCCGCCCGCTAGCCACGCACGCGCGAGCCAACGTTTATAGACGGCGATTCGCACTATCCAGCCACTCTGCAGCAGTAAATGTGCACGAGTCGGTCGTTAACCAGTTAAGGTAGCTTGTTTCCCTGAATTTTTGGAGATATTGTAATAATTGAGTACTGTCCATCAAACACCTCAAGCAAGATGAAGATATTGTACAAATATTCAGGAACAGTTTTTTTTTTTTACAATGACAGTGCGTGGTGTGATAGTGAGGTCTGCACCCTATGTGACATGTGGAACTTTTCAGGGTCTGACTGTTCTTACACAGTCATAGAAACTTGTATATGGACAGCTAAAATCAACCAATGTGGCATCATGCACACGTGACTACAAATTGCAAAAAAATTAGTACTTTGTACATCTATCTGTGCAAAACAAAACCTTTGAGCACCCAGATGCAAAACATGAATCATAAGACGCATTATCATTAGCACCTACCATATTCAGGAATGCATTACAGCATAATACCCATTTAAGCATAAAAACCTCCTGTACTTGATACACCCACTAGCCCTTTATATATAAAAAGTAGAATATACTACAGCATCTCACAAAAGTGAGTACATCCCTCACATTTTTGTAATTATTTTATTATATCTTTTCATGTGACAACACTGAAGAAATGACACTTTGCTACAATGTAAAGTAGTGAGTGTACCGCTTGTATAACAGTGTAAATGTGCTGTCCTCTCAAAATAACTCAACACACAGCCATTAATGTCTAAACCGCTGGCAACAAAAGTGAGTACACCCCTAAATGAAAATGTCCAAATTGGGCCCAAAGTGTCAATATTTTGTATTAGTCATTTTTCCTCCGTGGTGTCATGTGACTCGTTAGTGTTACAAGGTCTCAGGTGTGAATGGGAAGCAGGTGTGTTAAATTTGGTGTTATCGCTCTCACTCACTCATAATGGTCACTGGAAGTTCAACATGACACCTCATGGCAAAGAACTCTTTGAGGATCTGAAAAAATTGTTGCTCCACATAAAGATGGCCTAGGCTATAAGAAGATTGCCAAGACCCTGAAACTGAGCTGTAGCACGGTGGTGAAGACCATAAAGAGGTTTAACAGGACAGGTTCCACTCAGAACAAGCCTCGCCATGGTCGACCAAAGAAGCTGAGTGCACATGCTCAGCATCATATCCAGAGGTTGTCCTTGGGAAATAGGCATATGAGTGCTGCCAGCATTGCTGCAGAGGTTGAAGGGGTGGGGGGTCAGCCTGTCAGTGCTCAGACCATACGCCGCACACTGCATCAAATTGGTCTGCATCGCTGTTGTCTCAGAAGGAAGCCACTTCTAAAGATGATGCACAAGAAAGCCCACAAACAGTCTGCTGAAGACAAGCAGACTAAGGACATGGACTACTGGAACCATGTCCTGTAGTCTGATGAGACCAAGATAAACTTTTTTGGTTCAGATGGTGTCAAGTGTGTGTGAGGCAAAGAGGTGAGAAGTACAAAGACAAGTGTGTCTTGCCTACAGTCAAGCATGGTCAGGGATAGGCAAGGTGTCCACTCCCGGACACCGGTGACCGACAGGGCTGCCTGTGGTGTCCGCCGCTGACTTTTTTTTTTTACACATCACTTTTTTTTTTGTAACTGTATCATCATCATGCGTCCCCCCGACTCCTCCTAGGCTGTAGGAAGACAGCCAGCGAGTGTGGCGCCGCCCACTTATCCTCGTGTGGGCTGCGGAGTGATCTAGGGCAGGGAGGGATTGGTCGGATGGTGCGTGCCTTGGAGTCAGCGGCACTCAGGCGCTGAAGAAGAAGGGCGGCGCTCACTGGTAGGGGCACGTTGGCGCGACGGGTGTGTGTCCAGAGACTCAGAGAGAGGAGAGGCGACTGAGGTTCCGTGCGTGGTAGGCTGGTTAGGGAGGGACGGGATCTAGTGAGGCGTCGGGTGTGCTCCTATTCACCCGCCGCGGTGTGAGCGACCGACAGAAGGATGTCGGATCCTCCTCAGCCCCCCTGCGTACTACTACTATGTCAATGTTTTTTTTTTCACTACACATTTTTTTTTTTCAGTCGCCGCCTGTGGTGTCCGTCGGGACAGCCAGTGGCCACAGGCCCTCACCTGTGGAACGGATAGGGACTGGTACGAACTGACATCCGTTCTGTGTGAACAGAAACATGAAGAGTGGAGAAACGGAGTGTGTGTGAACTGTGGTAGACTTGGTTTTTTCAAATAGAACCAGAGTAGTCTGATGTCCTGTACCAAGGTCATCAGGTACAGGAATCAGACGAACAGAAGTCGTCTGACAAACACCCTCTACAC
>BLSH010536470.1:1795294-1806887 GCA_018402905.1 Glandirana rugosa | reverse complement strand
ATTTATTTTCTATGCTATTCTCTTATTTTCTATTATATTCTTTTCTTTTGTTTTTCTTTGTTTTGGATTTTTTTCAATCTCATTCAAATTTATACTATTCGAAATTTGAATTTCAGAACATGGTTAATTGTTTATATTCTATTTTAATATAATTATATTCTTCTCTATTCTATCTTTTACTATTCATTTTTTTATTATATTACTTTATATTTTATATTCTCTTTTAGAAAATCTTTTTTTATAATTAGTTTTGATTTTTATTTCGATTTGTTTTCGAGTTTTATTTGACTTTTTCGACTCGACTATTTCGAATTCGTTTCGAATTCGACTCAAATCGAATTTCGGGCGAAATTTTTCGAATCGAGATTTTTTTTCGGATTCGTTCAAAATCGTTACTATTGTAATTCGGAAATTCGGTTGCATCCGAATTCCGAATTATTAAAAATTCGTCCGAATTTCGATTCGGAACTAAACGAATTGCACATGTCTAATGTACTGTGGCTCACAATACAAGAACACAACATTACACCCAGCACAAACAGTCTAGCACAATTCTGCATCAGTTTTTTATCTCTTATTTGCACAAATCGACCCCATTTCTGGCACCAAATCTATTGTCATGTTTTTGAGGTTGTGTTCGATATGTGCAAAGAGAGATCACACAAATACTTAAAAGTACAACATTTATTAAAAGTAATGACAAATACAGATAAAGATAAAGAAAATATCAAGAATACTTAGCTAAAGATGCTTGTTTCTTGCCATGGGTCTCTAACATGGCACAGGTGACTACAGAGGTTTGCTTGATTGCAAACTCTGAATTAGACAAAGACCTTATAGGATTTGGCTGTGGTAATATAGAACTTGTGTGTAAAGAAAAAGACCACCCCTAACCAACACACTGGTAAACAACGATATCACCTTTACATTCCTAAGGAGAGGGGGCTAGCTTGTCCATATAGGCAGTTCACATGCCAATAAGATGAGTCATGCAAGGTAACCAGAATAACCAGGATATTAGAGGCTGTAATAGATATTTGTGAGGCCAACCTTAATAAAGAATAGGAAATATGCAATTTCCCCAACAAACTTGCTTCTTCACATTATTGGAAACTGTGAGTGGGCCAGTCTGGGTAGCTGTCCCACTGAGTCTATTGTGAACTGTTGCTGCATTATTTCAATACAAGTTTTATATTGCACCTGTGTGAATTCTTGCTGCCTCACCACACTGTACACCACTTACAAGCATGAATCACCAAGGGAAAAATGGTGGCAGGGGAGGGACCTCCAACAGATTGACAGCTTCAGCTCTGTTCTTGTGAGCTGTGTGAAGGGGGGTGTCTCTTCCCTAAAATCAGCTATCGGAGCTCTCTTCAGTGAGCTCTGCAGAGTGCAACTTCAGCTCTCTGTTCCCTTTTTTCTGCACTATCAGGCAAGCTTATAAATTCAGCACTTTGAATGGATGTAGAGAAGAGAAGACTGCAGATAGACAGGTACAACCTATGTAGGAGGATGTGTTTCATCTCTGTGTATCGCCTGAGGATAGGCCCTTCACTGGGTATATGTGTAGCGCTGCCCTTGTAAGGGTAGCTACTTAAATCAGTACCCCACTGGTTGCCCTGACCCTGCAAGTTCTCTGTCACCTCTGACAACTTGGGTTTAGTCATTTTCCTTAAAATAACAGTGACAGTTGAATAAGTACACCAAAGTCAATTCAACAAATAAGCTTGTTTACTTTAGCAAGATAGAAAGCAGTTACAGTTCAAGATACATTTACAGTGTAGAAAGGTATCACTAGTAGAAACTGTTAGGTCTGCGAGAAACCCCAGCCGTCACTCCGGTTTCCTGACCAGTAGCCTTGTTTTCCCGGTATCAGGTGGAGGACGGCTGCGGTCCTGCAGCCAGAATTCTGGGACCTCAATAACAAGTGCAAACAAGTGCAAACAATCAAATCAAGGAACAACCAAAAACAAGGACTCACGGTTAGGGGCAAATCCAGGCAGAGGTCCAGGAGATCAAGCAGAGACAGCATCAGGGACAGGCAAGCTTCGTCAACAATCGGGCAACGAAGGACAAGCGGGTAATCCAAGGGCGTAGTCGGGAATAAGCAAAGTAGTAACAGGAATCAAACAGGATAAACGACTGGCAGTAACAAAACCTATAATCAGGCAAGGACAGGAAGGGGAAGTGAGATTATATAGAGTTCTAATGAGGTGACAGCCTACAGCTGACCACAGGGTGGAGCCAGAGTCACAATCAGAAAGCAGAAGATACGCAGGACTTCCACAAAGATAATAGATACTCCGTGGCTAAGACCGTAAGGAACTGACCACCAGGACACAGGTACGAGGATTGATCCCCGGTCAAGGCGTGACAGTACCCCCACACAAAGATGCCCCCGACTATTTGGACTTGGAAGGATGCTTATTATGGAACAACTTGACCAGTCGTGGGGCATGGGCATTGTGAGCGGGTACCCAAGTCCTTTCTGCAATGGAGTAGCCGTTCCAGTCCACCATGCGGAGGGTCCAATATATCTAGGCCCAAATTTGGGGGTAGGTTGTCTCAGTTTGATGTTCTTAGTGGATAACCATACAAGCTGATTAAGATGAAAATGGGGTGCAGGTCTTCTGCGACGATCTGCATACTCCTTGTAGCTGCGAACCGACTGCAGCAACACTCTCCTTATTTCCTTCCAATGCTTGGTTAACCTAAACACCATATTGGCTGCTGCAGGTACCTCTACTTGTGAAGATTGGAAGGGAAGGACTTTAGGTTGATAACCAAAGGCAGCTTGGAAAGGAGAACATTTCAAGGAAGAGTACAACTGTGAGTTGTGGGCTAATTCAGCTAGAGGAAGCATCTCACTCCAGTCGTCATGTTCAGTATTAACGTAAGCTCTTAGATAGGTTTCTAAATCTTGATTAACCCTTTGCCGTTAGATTGAGGATGGTATCCAGAAGACAAGGAATTCTTGATACCCAGATGTTTGCAAACAGCTCTCCAGAATGAAGAAATGATTTGTGGCCCTCTGTCGCTAACAATATCAACCGGAATACTGTGTAAATGGACAACATTTTCAATGAAGGATAGAGCCAGACTTGGGGCTGAAGGTAGGACTGGCATCAGAATAAAGTGTGCCACTTTCAAAAACCTGTCTACAACTAACCAGATGACGGTATTTCCCCTGGAAGCCGGAAAAACCACAATAAAATCCATACTGATATGAGTCCATGGAGCATGGGGAACAAGTAGTGGTTGCAGTAAGCCTTAAGGGGACAGATCAAGGCATTTTGATGGCCCCACAAACAGTACAAGTCTTAATGAAAGTGATCACATCCTTCTTAAATGTAGGCCACCAAACCAGGGATTTCAGGCGAAAGAAGGTTTGTTTCATACAAGGATGTCTGGATAACTTTTGTCCATGGGCCCATTGCAAAACTTCTTTACGTAAGTCTGGAGGTACATACAAAGTATTATCCGGAACTGAGAGATTGGCAGGAGTCTGGGATTGAGCACCCAACAAATTCCTTTATAGGGTCGTATCTAGTTGAGCAAAATTAGTTCAGGAGGAAAAATATGCTCCGGGGGAGCTTGATTGTTTTCGCAAGGGAATTGCCGAGATAGGGCATCGACCTTGGTGTTCTTAGTACCAGGAATGTAAGTTACGACAAAATTAAACCAGGTGAAGAATAATGCCCAGCGGGCTTGTCTGGAATTCAGTCTCTAGGCCTTTTCCAAATATGTTACATTTTTATGGTCAGTTTGAACTACAACTTGGAGTTCCATACCCTCTAATAAATGTCGCCATTTGGAGAATGCTAGTTTTATAGCCAGAAGTTCTCTATTCCCTATGTCATAGTTTTGTTCTGAGACAGAGAATCTTTTGGAGAAGAAGGCTACCGGATGTAGTTTGTTGGAAGAAGGGTCTCATTGGGATAACACTGCTCCAGCACCTATTTCAGAGGCATCCACTTTCAAGAAGTATTGAGCAGAAGGCAGAGGATGACGAAGCACAGGAGCAGAGCAGAAAGCAGACTATAGGAGATCAAAGGCTTCCAGAGCTTCAGGAGTCCACTGAGAGCAGCTGGTCCCCTTCTTAGTGAGGGCTGTGATGGGAGCCAGAATCTTGGAAAAATTCTTGATGAATTTTCGATAGTAATTCTAAAATCCAATGAACTGCTGGACTTCTTTTAACGTGGAAGGTCTGGGCCACTCTAAGATGGTATCGAGCTTCTTGGGATCCATCTGGAATCCTTCAGAAGAAATTATATACCCTAGGAAAGGTATTTCCAATTGTTTAAAAGAGCATTTGGAGAGTTTAGCATACAACCAGTGATCTCTTAGACATTGGAGAACAGTGCGTATATGGCAACGATGAAGCTTCAAATCTTTAGAGTGGATGAGTATATCATCTAGTAGACGACAACAAAAGAGTCGAGTAGATCCCTGAAAATGTAATTCACAAACTCTTGGAATACAGCGGGGGCATTGCAGAGACCGAATGGCATCACTAGACACTCTTAATGTCCCCTTCTCCTATTAAAGGCCGTCTTCCATTCGTCTCCTGCTTTAACTCTAATAAGGTTGTATGCTGAACGAAGGTCCAATTTGGTAAAGACCTTCAATCCTTGGACCCGGTCAAACAATTCAGTAATCAGGGGAAGAGGGTACTGATTCTTTACCGCAATTCAGTTAAGCTCTCTGAAGTCTACCCAGGGTCTGAGTCCTCCATCCTTTTTCTCGACAAAAAAGAACCCATCCCCGATGGGGCAGGTAGAAGGCCGAATGAATCCCTTCTTCAAGCTGTCTTCTTCAATGTACTCCTCCGCTGCCTTAATCTCAGCCAGGTTAAGGGGGTAAGTCCTCCCCTTAGGTAGAGGAGCACCAGGAAGCAAGTCAATAGCACAGTCATAAGGGCGGTGTGGAGGAAGAGCCTCCGCTTCCTTTTCAGAGAACACATAAGCAAAATCCGCGTAGGCTTCAGACAACTCAGGGTTGGTAGACACCTCATGGATGGACACTTGATTGCGTACCACCTTTTGGAGACAGTGGACACGACAGGAGGAGCACCAAGCCGAGATTTGACCAGAGGACCAGTCAATGGATAGGTGATGTTTACGTAACCAAGGGAACCCGAGAATCATTGGGTGTTTTGGGGACAGGATAATGTCAAAAGACAAAACCTTTTGATGCAGAGCCCCCAAATGGACAGAGAGAGGCTTGGTCTCATGGGTAATAAGACCATCACCCATTGGGGCTCCACCAAGGGTCATCACACAGAGCGGAGGGTTTTTGAAACCATGGGAATCTGGAGTCTCTGAACCAGAGCAGCATCTAAAAACACACCACCAGTGCCAGAATCCATAAAGTCTACTGTGTAGAAGCACTGGTCATTCCAGGGCAAGGAGATGGAGACTAGAAGTCTCTCCTGAGGAAGGTTCAAAATAGCAGAGACTAAGGTCCTGTGCTTGGTACGTTCACTGTCCGACAACTGCACCGCCCCTACATCCATGGGTTCTTCCTCAGACCCGACTGGAGAGGGGACAGAAGGGACTAGCGATTGTCGAGGAGGGGACTTCGTACCAAGACTGGGAGGATTATATTGTCCTTGGCGCTCTCTCTCTAACTGACACTCATCAAAGCGCTTGTTCACCAGGATACACAAGCTGATAAACTCCTCTAGTACCGCTGGGATCTCACGGTACGTTAATTCATCCTTAATGCCTTCCATTAACCCTCTGTGTAATGCAGCCTTAAGGGCGCTACTGTCCCAGTTGGTCTCTACCGCTAGCGCACGGAATTCAATGGAGTAGGATGCTACATTGCGTTTACCCTGACGTAAGTCAAGAATACGGGACTCGGCTGCAGATACTCTGCCGGGAATATCAAAAAAATTTTCAAACGACTTCATGAAGGTTGGATAGTCAGTGAGCACTGGAGACTCCTTCTCAAGAAGAGATGACACCCAGGAAAAAGTTCTGCCTTTGAGCAGGGAAATTATAAATGTCACCATGGTTTGAGCAGAGGCAAACACAGCAGGTTGGTTTTTAAAATGTAACCGACAATGGTTGAGGAATTCCTGACAATCAGCAGGGTTATCATCATACTTCTCCAGTAGAGGGATTTTAGGAGCGGGGGGATCGGGTGGTATAGACATAGCCAGAGGTTCCCTAGCCCCAGCCCCTGGGTCACTAGGGGCAGCAGGACTGGACCCATGTGCAGCCGATAAAGAGGCCAACAGCCGTGATAGGATCTAATTTCTCCTTCAACGACTGCACACGGTTAACCTGTTCTCCCAGCATTAGTTTTTGATGAGAGCCTGCCTGCACCAACTCACGGAGGTCCATCTGTCCTGATTATACTGTCATTTTCCTTAAAATAAAAGTGACAGTTGAATAAGTACACCAAAGTCAATTCAACGAATAAGCTTGTTTACTTTAGCAAGATAGAAAGCAGTTGCAGTTCAAGATACGTTTACAGTGTAGAAAGGTATCACTAGTAGAAACTGTTAGGTCTGCCAGGAACCCCAGCTAGTCTTGTTTTCCCGGTATCAGGTGGAGGACCGGGAACTGGGACCTTAATGACAAGTGCAAACAATCAAATCAAGGAACAACCATAAACAAGGACTCACGGTTAGAAGCAAATCCAGGCAGAGGTGCAAGGGATCAAGCAGAGACAGCGTCAGAGACAGTCAAGGTTCGGCAACAATCGGATAGATCAAAGATAGTAGATACTCTGTGGCTAAGGTTGTAAGTAGAGTTGAGTGGACACCTGGATGTTCGGGTTCGGCCGAACTTCGCAAAAAAGTTCGAGTTCGGCACTGAACTTGACCCAAACTTGACCCCGGACCCCGAACCCCATTGAAGTCAATAGTGACCCGAACTTTTAGGCACAAAAATGGCTGTAAAAAAGTCCTGGAAAGGGCTAGAGGGCTGCAAAAGGAAGCAAAATGGGGGTAAGATTAGGACAAGTGCCCTGCAAACAAATGTGGATAGGGAAATAACTTAAAATCACATAAAAATATAAAAATTGGAGGAGGAGGTGGATGTGGAGTAGGAGCCTAGAGGTTGAGGAGGTGGTGACCGTGGCGGTATAGGTGGAAGTGGCGGTGGAGGAGGAGGAGGTAGCCAACACTGTTTTTTGTTTGTTTGTTTTTTTTTTTCTAATTGGGGTAGCCCCCCAAATATTGAGACATATTCAAAAAAAAAAAGTGTACCAATGGCTGTGGGAGGCCGGTCTCAATGTCTATTCTGCACAAGGTACAGACAAGTCTTGTGGGATCCATGCCTGATTCATTTTAATAAACGTTAGCTTGTCCACGTTGGATGTGGACAGGCGGCTGCGCTTGTCTTTGATAGCGCCCCCTGCCGTGCTAAACACACATTCAGACAATACACTGGCTGAAGGGCAGTCCAGCACCTCCAAGGCATAAAGGGCAAGCTCAGGCCATGTGCCCAATTTGGAGACCCAGAAGTTGAATGGGACAGACCCAGCAGTCAGTACGTGTAGGCACGTGCACACATACTGTTCCACCATGTTGCTGAAATGCTGCCTCCTGCTAAGACGTTGCCTATCAGCTGGTGGTGCTGTTTGTTGTGGCGTGCTGCTGACAAAGCTTTTCCACATTTTGGCCATACTAACCCTGCCTTCTGAGGTTCTGGCGGTGCCACAGCTGCGTTGGTGACCTCTTCTTCCTCTGCCTTTGCCTTGTGCTTCCACTGAGCCCCCGGTGTCATTTGGGAATGCCCTCAGCAGCGCGTCTACCAGCGTGCGCTTGTAGTCGCGCATCTTCCAATCACGCTCCAGTGAGGGAATTAAGGACGGCACATTGTCCTTGTAATGGGGATCCAGGAGGGTGGCCACCCAGTAATCAGCACAAGTTAAAATGTGGGCAACTCGGCTGTCGTTGAGCAGGCACTGCAGCATGTAGTCGCTCATGTGTGCCAGGCTGCCCAAAGGCAAAGACAAGCTGTCCTCTGTGGGAGTTGTATCATCTGTGTCCTCTGTATCCCCCCAGCCACTCTCCAGTGATGCCCACGAGCTGCGTTGGGTGCCACCCTGCTGTGAACACGGTTCCTCCTCCTCATCATCACCATCCTCATCCTCCTCATCCTCCAGAACTGTGCCCTGGCTTGAAAATTTTTTACCTGGACTAGTCTGGTGCAGGAACCCACCCTCCGAGCCACTTGTGAATGACTGGCCTGATAACCATGGAGATTACCCCTCTTCCTCCTCCTCCTGTGCCACATCCTCTTCCATCATCGCCCAAAGTGTTTTTTCAAGGATACATAGAAGTGGGATAGTAACGCTGAGAACACCATCATCGGCACTGGCCATGTTGGTGGAGTACTCGAAACACCGCAATATGGTACATAGGTTTCGCATGGAGGCCCACTCATTGGTGGTGAAGTGGTGCTGTTCCGCAGAGCGACTGACCCGTGCGTGCTGCAGCTGAAACTCCACTATTGCCTGCTGCTGCTCGCACAGTCTCTCCAGCATGTGCAAGGTGGAGTTCCACCTTGTGGGCACATCGCATAGGAGGTGGTGAGCGGGAAGGCCGAAGTTCCCCTGCAGCGCAGACAGGCAAGCAGCAGCAGGGTGGGAACACCGAAAGCGCGCACAGATGGCCCGCACTTTCTGCAGCAGCTCTGACATATCCGGGTAGTTTTTTAGAAATTTCTGCACCCCCAAATTCAGCACATGCGCCAGGCAAGGGATGTGCGTCAAACTGGCTAGGCCCGGAGCTGCTAAGAGATTTCGCCCATTATCGCACACCACCAGGCCAGGCTTGAGGCTCAGTGGCAACAACCACTCATCGGTCTGTTGTTCAATGCCCATCCACAGCTGCTGCGCAGTGTGGGGTTTATCCCCCAAACATATCAGTTTTAAAACAGCCTGCTGTCGTTTCCACCTGGATATGCTGAAGTTGGTGGTGAAGGTTTTACGCTGACCGGATGAGGAGGTGGTAGAGGAGGAGGAAGCGGAGTAGGAGGAGGAGGCAAAGAGAAATGCCCTGCAATCCTCATGGCGGAAGGACATGCGCCAAATGGCTAGCTGCCTCAGGCCCAGATATAGCGAGATATATCGAGATATACCGTGTTTACTGGTCCACGTATCGGTGGTTATGTGGACCTTGCCACAGATGGCGTAGCGCAGTGCACACTTGATCTTGTCCACGACTTGTTTGTGCAGGGAAGGGATGGCTCGCCTGGAAAAGTAGTGGCGGCTGGGAACCACGTACTGTGGGACAGACACCGCCATCAGGTTTTTAAAACTGACCGTGTCCACCAGACGGAATGACAGCATTTCAAAGGCCAGGAATTTTGAAATGCTGGCATTCAGGGCCAGGGATCACGGGTGGGTAGGGGGGTACTTCCTCTTTCTCTCCAGTGTTTGGGAGATGGAGAGCTGTAAGCTTCCATGGTACCGTGTGGAAATGCTTGGGGACAGTGGCGGACATGGTGGCGTTGCTGTCACATCGTCTGTTTGCTGGGTGGCAGGTGACACTGGCACTGTAGAGTTGGAGGAAGAGGCCGAGGCAGCAGCAGAAGAGGAAGTAGGAGGAGGCTGAGACCTTTCTTGGCTTTTGAGGTGCTTTTTCCACTGCAGCTCGTGGTTTGCATGTAGATGCCTGGTCATGCAGGTTGTGCTCAGGTTTAGAACATTTATGCCTCGCTTCAGGCTCTTATTGCACAGCTTGCAAACCACTCGTGTCTTGTTGTCAGCACATTGTCTGAAGAACTGCCACGCTGGGGAACTCCTTTGAGCTGCCTTTGGTGTGCTAGGTCCCTGGGTGCAGTGGGTAGTAACAGGCGTACTGTCTAGGGGACGGTCGCTCCGCTTTTGCAACCTGCTTCCTCTTTTGCTGTGCTGGTGCCTCTGTGCGACCACCACCTCTTCCTCCAAACTGCACACGTCACTCGCATGACCTTCATTCCATGTGGGGTCTAGGACCTCATCATCCTCCCCATCATCTTCCACCCACCCTTCACCACTGCCCTCCTTGTCAGTCTGCACACTGTGGAAAGCCGCAGCAGTTGGCACCTGTGTTTCGTCATCATCAGAGACGTGCTGCGGTGGTGTTTCCATGTCCTCATCCTGCAACAGAAGTGGTTGGGCAACGGTGCACTCAATGTCTTCCACTTCTTGGGCAGGGCTATGTGGATGGCCCATGGAAAGCACACCTGCAGAGTCATCAAAAAGCATAAGAGACTGCTGCATGACTTGGGGCCCAGACTGCTTGGCTGATTTACAAGGGGCTGAGGTGAAAGACAGATGGCCATGGGGTTCAGGTGCCAACTCTGAGCTTTCATCAAGGGACCGGGTGGGAGACAATGTGAAGGAACTGGAGGCATTGTCAGCCACCCAATCTACTATAGCCTGTACTTGTTCTGGCCTCACCATTCTTTGAGCGGCATTCGGGCCTACCATATAACGTTGAAAGTTCTGTCGGCTACTCGCACCTGAGGAAGGTGTTTCACTTGGGCATGTAGCTGGCACAGATCGACCACGTCCTCTCCTTGCAACAGGAACTTCACCAACACCAACAGCACCAGCAGCACCACGACCATGTCCCTTATTTGACGCTCTCCTCATTCTGGACGCAAATGTACTATGTAGCACTATTTATTAATAATAAAAAAAGAATAATAAATTATTATTCTTTTTTTTTTAAACCAGCAATGTAGATGCACTTTTTATTTTTGTGCAAGAAATGCAGCGATGGCCGCAAATGTAGTATTTAGAATTTTTTTTTTAAACCCACTCTTTATTTTTGCGCATGAAATGCACAGCAAGGTGCAGATGTACTATGTAGCACTATTTATTAATACTAAAAGAAAGAATGATAAATTATGATTTTTTTTTTTTAAAACAGCAACGTAGACGCACTTTTTGTTTTTATGCAAGAAATGCACCGCTCACATCAGCAGCAAGAACCTCTCCTTACACCAGTATGAGATGATTTTAGAACACTAATCTGTCCCTCACAGCACCGACAGATACCTGTCCCTACTGCAGTATGAGATGATTTTAGAATGATAATCTGTCCCTCACAGCACCGACAGCAACCTCTCCCTACACCAGTATGAGATGATTTTAGAACGATAATCTTTCCCTCAGAGCACGGACAGGAACCTGTCCCTACTGCAGTATGAGATGATCTTAGAACGATAATCTGTCTCTCACAGCACCGACAGGAACCTGTCCCTACTGCAGTATGAGATGATTTTAGAATGATAATCTGTCCCTCCCAGCACTGATAGGAACCTGTCCCTACTGCATTATGAGATGATTTTAGAATGATAATCTGTCCCTCACAGCACCGACAGGAAACTCTCCTTACACCAGTATGAGATGATTTTAGAACGTTAACCTGTCCCTCACAGCACCAACAGGAACCTGTCTCTAATGCAGGATGAGATGATATTAGAACGCTAACCTCACCCTCACAGCGGTGGCAGCATCCTCTCCCTACTCCAGTACAAGACAATGTGACATGCGGCACTACGTGACTCCAGCTCATATAGAGGCTGGGTCACATGATGCACTAGCCAATCACAGCCATGCCATTAGTAGGCATGGCTGTGAT
>BLSH010536470.1:1741707-1761791 GCA_018402905.1 Glandirana rugosa | reverse complement strand
ATATATATATATATATATATATATATATAAAGACGTTAGTCCTCTGTAACACACCGAAACGAAAACCCTCGACAAGGGGACACGACCCAAACTATAACTGAAGTACATAACAACTCCTCCTCGTTTCGTAGAACCCTGTACATCAGATTTAATTACTCTAAACGGTAGATCGACTCAGTAGCCCTTGATGTTGATGGTCTACTGACGACGTCTGCTTGTCTGACGACCCTCTTCGATATTCTTCCGACTTAACTCCGGACGCGCGAGAGAACCCTGAGTCGCACTTAGAGTCACGTCCCTGAGACCCTGCCACGTACGACGTCAATTAAACGCCGTACAAGGTCGTCAGCCACACAATGTCTCCTGATTGCAGAAATATATATATATATATATATATATATATATATATATATACGCGTTGTGGGGGGTTAGCTCAAGGGGGATCACCTCCCCTGGGAAAAAAAGTCAGTCAAAATGGCAGATTTTCTTGAAACCCAACTTTTAGCCAGTTTTATTTTAAAAGGTTGCATAAAAATAAAACGAATAAAACAGAAAATAAATCCTTGCCATCCAGCCTTTTACTAAACATCTTCAGTTTCCCTTACAGAGCGGTGAAGGGATTCTCCCAGTCACCCACAAAACAAAGAAAATGCAAACCTTTTTGTTTCAGTCATAAAGCAAACTTCAGTTCAAGCTCTCTCAAGTTTGATGGCTCCTGAGTCCCAGGCCAGAGCAATCATCTGATCCAGACCTGCTTCCTTTATACCACCTGTTTATGGACACAAGTGGACCACAAAATCTGGTCCGGAACCAACCCTGCCAAAGTGGCTGGTAAAACCCGGACCAGATTCCATCTTAGTTTCTGGCAAGTGAAGGCATGCGAGGTGAAACATAACGTCCATCGATCACCTCGCCTTTCATAACGCCACATATCCCCCGCCTCTGCTCAAGCCCCTGCGGCTGAGCAATTGTCCCAACCAGACAACTTATATGGGAAAGGACATCTGCATTATTTTGGAGTATCCCAGCTCTATGTTCCACTGTGAACCTAAATACTTGAAGAGCAAGGATAAAACAAAACAGCAGCGCCTACTAAGTGCAGTATAAACAAATTTATTTGGGATATTTTGGGAGCTAAGCCTGATGAAGGATCATGAATAATCCGAACGCGCGCCACCACTGCATGACGTGAACCCGGAAGTGATGTCATCATCCAGCTCCTGTGTACATCTCACCAACCATCCCCAGCTCCTTGGAAATGCTGGAAACCACCAGCGCGCCCGGCACTAGAAGCAGTGAGGCAGACTTTGCAGCTGGCATCATTCACCTGGGACATAACGGATGACCTAGCTACCCGATACCATGCTGACACACCACCTACTATTGTGAGTGCATTACCCACATGTTTTTAACCCAAATAAATTTGTTTATACTGCACTTAGTAGGCTCTGCTGTTTTGTTTTATCTTTATCACAGAGTCCTTCCTTGCGCATCCCAGCCTGCAGCCTCTAAGGACAGTGTCTTTATCTTTCACCATCATGGACTTTATGGGACTTTAAACCACCCAGCTCATTTATGGTTCTCTCGTCCTACAGCCTTGACGACAGAGCGCAGTGTGTATTATGGTAATGTACTTGAAGAGCAAGGAACTACCTTTTCCCCCGACTGTTTTTCTCCTTGTTATCACACATCCATTTAAGAGTGGCATGATCAGAGACTATTTTGAATGGTCTCCCCAGCAGGTAAAATTTCAGGGCATCTAAGGCCCATTTCATAGCTAAACATTCCTTCTCAACAATGGCATAGTTTTTCTCATGCCTGTTGAGCTTTCTGCTAGGGTAAACCACTGGGTGCTCCTCCCTGTCTCTGACTTGGGACAGTACAGCACCCAGTCCCACATCAGAGGCATCTGTCTACACCACAAACTCCTTTGTGAAATATGGTGTCACAGGTTGTGCATAAAGGGCTTGCTTCAACATTTGAAATGCCTTCTCTGCCTCAGGATTCCACTTGATCATGACCGACCCTCTACCCTTCGTCAGATCCATCAGTGAGGCTGCAATGGTGGCAAAATTGGGTATAAAACGCCTGTAGTACCCTGTGATCCCACAAAATGCACAAACTTGCTTTTTATTTATAGGTTGGGGCCACTTTTGAACTGCCTCAATCTTATTGATCTGAGGCTTGATCAGCCCCCGACCAGTAATGTAGCCAAGGTATTTGGCCTCCTCCAAGCCTATGACACACTTTCTGGGGTACGCAGTCCTGCTTTTCTAAGAGAATCTATTACTGCTTGCACCCTGGGCAAATGAGATGTATTGGCGATGTGGTCTTAAGGTCTTAGCCATCATTCTCTGGAATGAGGCAGGAGCACCATGCAAGCCAAAAGGCATCCGCTTATACTGGAAAGACCCCCTCTGGGCAGACTCTATTACGGGTATCTGCCAATAACCTTTAGTCATATCTAAAGTAGTTATGTACCAGGCACCTCCCAATCTGTCAACAAGCTCGTCGACCCGAGGCATTGGGTACGCATCAAATTTAGGCGTTCAACTTCCTGAAATCAGTACAAAACCCTATAGTTCCATCTAGTTTTGGGACCAACTCTATGGGACTTGACCAGTCATTGTGGGACTCCTCTATTACCTCCAGCTCTAACATGTTCTTTATTTCATTTGCAACTGCTTACCTCCTAGCCTCGGGTATTCTATAGAGCTTTACATTTACGTGGACACCTGGTTCCGAAATTATGTCATGTTGTATAACTGTGGTCAGTCCGGGCAGGTGAGAGGAAAAAGTCTCTATTTTTACTCACAAATTCTTTAACGTCATTCTGTTGGGCCACTGACAAGGTTTCAGTTATGGGTACTTCAGGTGTCACGTGGGCCGTGTCCTTTTGGGGGGTTGGCATTGCCAGTAAAGTCTCTCCAAGGTTTCAAGGGATTAACGTGATAAATTTGCTTGGGTTTCCTTTTTCCCTGGCTGGTAAACTTTGTAGTTTACCTCCCCTACTCTTTCCATAATTTCAAAGGGACCTTGCCACTTTGCTAGGAATTTACTCTCAACTGTGGGGACTATTACCAGCACTGTATTACCAGGGCTGAAGACCAGGGTCTTGGCACCCTGATTATAAACCCTTCTCTGGGCCTCCTGGACTTGCTCCATATGTTCCTGTACAAGCGGAATGACAGCAGCGATTCTATCTTGCATCAGTGCGATATGCTCGATGACACTTCTATAAGGCGTGGTCGCTCCCTCCCACGTTTCTTTTGCAACATCTAGCAATCCCCTCGGATGTCTCCCATATAGTAGTTCAAAAGGGGAGTAACCTGTAGATGCCTGAGGTATCTCCCATATTGCAAACATGAGGTATGGCAGCAAAAAAAATCCCAATTTCTCCCATCTTTGTCCACTACCCTTTTTAACATGCTTTTGAGCATTTTGTTAAATCTCTCCACAAGACCATCAGTTTGCGGGTGGTAGACAGAGGTACGGAGATGGGAGATTTTGAACAACTTACACAATTCTTTAGTGACTGGGGACATAAATGGGGTGCCTTGATCCGTCCATACTTCTTTTGGAATACCCACACGACTAAATACCTATATAAGTTTTAGCTGAGGTATTACGCAGGGGAATGGCTTCAGGATATCGTTTGACATAGTCCAGTATTACCAGAATGTGCTGATGGCCCCGAGCAGACTTTACTACTGGTCCCAACAGATCCATGCCAATTCTTTCAAAACGCACTTCAATGATTGGTAATAGTACCAGCGGACTGCGAAAATGGGGCGATGGCGCAGAATACTGACACTCTGGGCATGACTCACAATATTCTTTGACATCTACATATAAGGGTAAAAAGAATCTATGGGTTATTCTCTCAGTTCTCTCTATACCCAAATGTCCCCCCATTATATGACCATGGTCTAAATCTAATACCATCCGGCGATAGAGTTTGGGAACCACTAGCTGCTCTTCTCCTTGCTTTGCCACCTGATACAGCAAGTTATTTTTAAGAGCCATGTAGGGAAAAGACACCCTAAATTAAGTTAAACAGATTCCCTATCTATCATTTTAATGTTGTCTCTGGCTCTATTGAGTGTGGCGTCTTTTAGTTGTTCCATACAAAAATCATATTTCCTGACCTCTAAGTCAGGCAACACATTCTGTCCACTCTCACTATTAGAGTCAGAGATAATTTCTTGTTCGTTAACCTCCAGCTGGGGGCAGGATTCTAGCTTCTCCTGCTCCCCAGCCATTACAGAAAAAGGAAAAGGATGTTCTCCTTCTTTGGACACGCCAACAGTTCCCCTTTCAATTTTGTACTCAAAAGGGTTCGGAGTGAGTTCCGGTGTCTCCTCAGTAGGGGGAGCTCTGTCATCCCGACTCCTTCTGTTTTCCCATAAACTCCAAAAGTTGGGAAAATCTCTCCCCACTAGGGCTTCATGAAGCAGTGAGGGTACCACCTCCACTGAATGTGTCACCATGCCCCAAGGGGTATCAATCTCAACCACAGCAGTCTGATAGTCACGTGTGTCACCATGTATGCAAATAACACCAATAGTGCTAGGGTGTAACTTTGCGGGATTTACACAATCACCTTTGACTAATGTCACCACACTACCAGAATCTAGCAGAGCCATGACTGGGTTTCCATCAATTGAAATTACACACATTTGTTTTTCCATACGTTCCTGACATGTTGCAGCACATGCCACCTGTGCAAAAAGAGACATGCATTTTTTCAAGTAAGCACTGTCACATTGCATTGGTTCATCATTTAGGGAAGTTAGCAGCAATATGAACAAACGCATGGCAGCGATAACATTTTATGTGTTCAGTACCCAGTCCTCTAAACGGCCTCAGAGACCTTCCTGACCTATTTGGCCAGTCTCAAGGTCCTGAGCCCATAGTCTCATTATCTATGGCAACAGTCTTGTAATTTTTCCCCACGCCCTTGAACCCTGGAACAATCTTACTGGATCCTTTGAGCGATTTTTCAGCCCTAGATACATTGGAGTGGGGCACGGATGAGTTAAACAAGTCCTCGGCAGCAGTACAAATTAAAAGAGAACCCGCGGCTCCAGGTGCATTCAAAGCCTCGCCCCCGCACAGCTGAAGGAAATTGAAGAAAAGGCGGCACATCCAGGGAAATCCAAAGTGCTTTATTGGGTCACCAAATAGAACTGTAGAACTACAGACACCAGCATAGAGTCATGGTAGACACACATCTCTCTCATGTGCTTCATCATTACAATGACTGTAAAACCTGAGATTTCTTAAATACACAACCCCCCCTCCCACACCTGTGCGAGGGAGGGGCTGCAACAATCAACCACAGGTGCACCACAAGATCAAAAAGCCTGAGTATATGTCAGCCGGTTCCATGCATTCACTGTGGAGGGCTCCCCTAAGGTTGTGAATGCATCACACCATGAAGACATGCCATACTCCGACTGATGCACAAACTGATCGGTAGGGTTCAATGGATCCAGTCGCATTAAACACATAGGGAACATGGCATCTATGATTACATGAAAGTATATAAAAACCTCTATAACAAAATAAAGACCCCAAGTGGCTGTAGACTCCGCCCCAAAAACCAACAAGAATTGAAGAAAACAAAAGGAAAAGGACTGCAAAAACAGAAATACCTATAAAGATAAGATACAAAATATATATAAACAAAAAATACATGTAATAAATGATCAATAAACCCAACAAACGAAGGACAAAGAAGCCATTACATATGACACAACGATAAAAATATACATCTTTATTTTGTTATGGAGGTTTTTATGTACTTTCATGTAATCATAGATGCCATGTTCCCTATGTGTTTGATACGGCTGGATCCATTGAACCCTACCGATCTGTTTGTGCATCAGTCGGAGTATGGCATGTCTTCATGGTGTGATGGATTCACAACCTTAGGGGAGCCCTCCACAGTGAATGCATGGAACCAGCTGACATATACTCCGGCTTTTTGATCTTGTGGTGCACCTCTGGTTGATTGTTGCAGCCCCTCCCTCGCACAGGTGTGTGTGTGTGTGTGTGGGGGGGGGGGGGGGGTTGTGTATATAACAAATCTCAGATTTTACAGTCATTGTAATGATTAAGCACATAAGAGAAATGTGTGAAACACGTCTACCATGATTGTATGCTGGTGTCTGTAGTTCTACAGTTCCATATGGTGACCCAATAAAGCACTTTGGATTTCCCTGGATGTGCCGCCTTTTCTTCAATTTTCCTCGGCAGCAGTATATCTCTCTACCAGGTCCACCAGCTGGTTCCAGGTTATAATAGGCCTTTTGGGTTTCTCCTGTAAGAAAGGGCGCTAACAGTCCTACCCATTGCTCTTTTTGCCATCCTTCTCGAACAGCAACTCTTTAAAGCAAACTTCAGTTCAAGCTCTCTCAGGTTTGATGGCTCCCGAGTCCCAGGCCAGAGCAATCATCTGATTCAGACCTGCTTCCTTTATACCACCTGTTGATGGACACAAGTGGACCACAAAATCTGGTCCGGAACCAACCCTGCCAAAGTGACTCGTAAAACCCGGACCAGATTCCACCTTAGTTTCCTGCAAGTGAACGCATACGAGGTGAAACATAACACATCTATCGATCACCTCGCCTTTTATAATGCCACAGCGTATATCCAGCTCTTGGCTACATCTGTTTACAACCACTTTAAGCCTCAAAGATACGCCATGACTGGAAATGTTAAGTTGGGGTATGAACTGTAAATTGTACTTTGGTTGTAAGATTGGTGATCAAGGCAAATGCTGGGCTCCTCACATGTGTTGTGTAAAATGTGCCGTCAGTCATAGAGCTTGATTTAGAGGAACTCAGAAGTCAATGTCATTTGGTCTCCCAATGACATGGAGAGAACAGAATGATAACATGACAGAATGTTACTTCTAATGACTGATATCAGTGTTTTTTTCTGCTAAAAATAAGACATCAATTGAACACCCCAATCTGCATTCACTTATGAGACCAGTGCTCCATGATGACAACCCGCCATTACCAAAGGCACCAGAGAAATGGAATTTAAACAAAAGAGCCGAAGGTGTATGTCTGGTGAGCCTCATCTCATAACATAGTCGAAATTAAACAACCTGGTCAGGGAAGAAGCATGCAAAAACATGGAAATGTTGTTGAAGCACATTCAGCACATCCAGTACACCAAGCACAACTGGAATATTTGTTGAGATCTAAAAGTAGTGGCTCTGCTGCTTCGAATGCAGCTTGGATATGCCAAGTCCTTTTTTAACATATGAGAAAGAAAGAAATAGTCAAGTGAGTTCTAGGACAAAAAAACATGACCCACAAACCATTTGTTGACCCAACAAATACATTTTTGCCTCTGCTTCATATAAAACTTGGTCTAATGAAACATTTTGTGAAATTGATAAATAAGAAAGGTAAAGGGTTTGTTATTTGAGACAGATGTTTACAAGAATAACTTATGCCAAGATTAAGAAAGGCATTTTTGTTGGTCCACAGATCTGATACATTATCAATTATATGCAGTCTAAATATTTGTTAAGAGATTTTTTTAGAGAAAATCACCTGGAAAGCATTCATGGGTTCTGGGAATTTCCTTGGCATGTACAGTACAGAGCACCAAATTACATTCAGCTGGTTGACAAACTTCTTACAGCATACAAGTCTATAGTGCAACAAGTCACTGAAGATTCATTTTCTGTATTCACACTTCTTTCCTGAAAAGCTAGGTGTGGTCAGTACAACATGGTCAAAGGTTTCACCAGGACTTTGGCACAATGGAAACATGGTATCAGTGCAACTGAAATCCATCTATGCTGGATAACTATTATTGGGCACTGCAGCACTGGATATTGAGTACAAATGAAAATCAGCAGCAAAACATTTTTAGCCCCGTTGAACACATGCAGCATGTCTGAAACAAAATGCAATTAATTACATTACAGTCAAGCTGGTTTCAGATTTCTCAAGATTCCAACATGATACAGTCATTCTGAAATTATATCTGTGTTTAGTTTAAAGGGGTCTATCATAATGACCAAAACTTTTTCAGAAAGCAAAACTTTTAAAAAAATAGTGTTGTATTGTGTGTCCACTATAAACATAATTCAATATACTGCAGCTTACTAGTCCATAAATGTGGTGGTTGTATTTGTTCTTTTTTTCAAGCCTTTTTCCATTAGAGCCCTTTCACACTGAGCCGCCCGAGCGTCAGCGGTAAAACGCTGCTAATTTAGCGGCACTTTACCGCTGTTATAGTGGCGCTTTGGCTCCGCTATTCGGGCGGCAACGCGGCGCTTTTAACCCCTAAGAAGGGGTTAAATAGGGGTTAAATGTGCAAGAGCGCGGCACTCCAGGAGTGGCGTACAGCCGCTTCGGAAGCGCTGCCCATTCATTTCAATGGGCAGGGGCAGTGGAGGAAAGGTGTGTACATCCCTCCCACACCGCCCCAAAAATGCTGCTTGCAGGAGATTTTTTCCTCTCCTGCAAGCGCACCGCCCCAGTGGGAAAGCCTGAGTACATTAGGAGGCAGTTTACAGGTGCTATTTTTAGCTGAATAGCACCTGTAAAGCGCCTCAGTGTGAAAGGGGTCTTATTCTCACCAGACAATTCTACTTTCAGTCCTAAGATGAAAACACTTACTCATATTTCTGTACCAGGACAATAGAAAGATAGATAAGACTACAAAACCTGCTGTTCCCCTATTGTCCATAACATAGATGATGTACTAAACTGCCAGGATGCATGCTGCGCAGCTAGATGCCCCCCCATGTGCAAGGGGCCATAGTGTTTTGTTCTACTAGAACACATGACAGTCTGAGCATACAGTACTCTAAGGCTTCATGCACTAAAAAAAATATCCTAAAAACGTCAGTAGCTTATCAGTGATTTTTTTCAGCTTTTATCAGCGTTATATTACCAGCATTTTGTTTGCGTTTTTAAAGGGCCAGCGTTTTTAGTTTTTTTTTTCCTCAAGTGATCTAAAACGTCCAAAAACGTTGGGGGCCGGCGTTTAGCTGTGTTTTTGAGCATTTGAGCGTTTTTACAGCTGAAAAATGTCTTTTAGAACCCACTGGTCTTGTGTTTTTTTTACAGCTCAAAAACGTCACTGCTAAAAACAGTTGATAACAGCCTATGTGTGCATGAACACATAGAGGATAACATGATGGAGGGTTTATTGACTGTAGAAAAAAACGTCTGCAGCTAAAAACACCTTCTTTAAAACAATCAAAAAACGTCCTGTGTGCATGAGGCCTAATACTATACTGATCAGCATGCTTGATCCAGGTCAGAAAATTATAGTACTAGAGCCTTTGGATCAACATGACAGCCGGGGAACTAGCATTTTCAGAAGATGTTTTATCATGTGTCTTACAGTTTATTATGTATTGCATTATATTATTGATGTAAGAAGTGGTATCTGTTGACATCTAGTGTGGTGCCACAGCAACTTATTTATGTTCTATTGGTAAGACTCATATGCTTTTCTGATGCTTCCTCTGTTAATTTTAACTCATCGCAGAGGCAGGGCTTAGAATATTTATTGCCGTCTTAAACCTCAGAAGACTGGAAAACATCCTTTGTACTGCATTTGTATTGAAAATTGTATTGGATTCAACGTTTGTGACTTATTGAAGAGCTAGCACGTGCATATATCAACATTTGAAACCGAACTGTAGGAATACAGATTTCTCAAGCTTTCCACATGCTCTGGTCTATCTGTTGTAAAGATTTACCTATGCCTCAGAAATCACATGGTCTCTGTCTGTGTCATGCACCTTGTAGCAGCGCCTGACGTGTAGAGGGAGACCTCTCGCACAGCTACGGCTCAAGGACCACTGGTGTTGCGACAGTGGCCGCAAGAACACGGTGAGCTAAGAGTGCCTGCAAGATCTTCCGTGGGTTGCAAAAGTGTGTGTCAGGTGTGTCACCTGAGCTGGGCTGGATGGCTGAAGCAGCAGATGGCAACAGGAACAGCAGATGCAGGCACACAGCAAATGTAGGACCAGCGTCACCAGGCACTATGCAGAGCAGGATAGACAAATAACTGGATGCAGAAACAGACAAGCCAGGTTAGCAACGGAGGATCAGATATAAGCATAAACAGCAGGCAGTGAATGGTCAAGATGCAGGCAGAGGTTGGCAACAGGATATCAGGCAGATGGAAGATATAGTCTTATAGTCTTAAAGTGATTGTAAAGGCTACATTTAAAAAAATAAAATAACAAACATGTCATAGGAAAGAAAAGAACAAGAACCAGATCCAGACACAAGGAGAACCTCACCTGGGATGTGGTTCAAACGGAGAAGGGGGGCTGTACTGGATTGTTTGTCGTCTAGAGTGAGCACAAACATAATTGTTTCCATAAAAGCATATTTTATTCGTAACAAATTCTAAAATTTCCATACATATGTATAAAAAGGATGAATAATACATTTTTACATGACCATCCAGACATACAGGTAGTACTGAGTGATGTGGAAATATAGTCAACGTTTCGCAGTCAATCTGCTTCCTCAGGACTATTCCACATGTATTATATACATCTATCAATCAAAAGAGAGAATCACATCAATAGCATATTTCCACATAACATGCTCAATAATTGGTACAGTACATACATACACATTATGCTCACCACATTATTACTTCCTCTGGGGGCGTGTCGCTGCGTGGCGTGGCCAGGAAATGTCCCTTGCTCCACCTAATGGCAGGTGGTGCCAGAACCACCTGCCCTGTCAGGCGCAAGTTGGACCGCTTCTTTTAACCTTCACACGAGGTTCTATAAATTTAAGCATAGGGCAATGTATAATATAGTGCCCAAAGATTCCTGCTCTTGCCTGTTTTTCTGGTGTTGCTGCGTCTCCTAAATGGCCTCAACCCACCCATATCCATACACTCCTAAACCGGCCAAATTACTTTCCAATCCAAGGAAGAGTGTCCGTATCAGGTCATTGTGCATGGTAAGAAGGTGGGGAAATCCACATAGAGACACAGCTACCCATATCTATGTAAAAAACTCGCAATGCTACAGCATTAGGGCATTGTACAGAGTATTCATACTGCCAGATGTCAAGACAAATTGTCCTTACCTTTACCTTTAGTGACCGGGGAACCACAGCAGTAGGACGCCCAAGGCTTCCATCCCCCGCTGCGTGCCCGGTCCCTCTAAAAAGACAGTCCACTGGAAGTGACAGAGCCGCGCGGACGTCCAGCACCGCCCTCAGTATGAACGCACAACGCAGTACGAACGTTCGGCGCAGCTCTCCGACGTCACCTCCGGTCCGAACGTTCGGTTGACGGCGCATGCGCGCCCCCCCCCCCAGCGCCCCGACAATCCCTGGTGCAAAAGGAGCCCTATGCCATATCCGAGCGTCGGAACAGACGCCTAAAGACTACATCAAGGCATTGGGAACATCTCCAAACACACCGACCACACAGCGCCATCTACCCCCAGAGGAAGAAATTTACATATATCAATACTTTATTCAAAGAGACATCTATACAAACATATTATTACCATAGACTGCCTACCAAGACTCGTAATAAATATGTTACAACATACATGAGATGTGCAGTATATTGATCAAATGAAAGCAATGTTATCTTAACCTCAGGTATATGTACAGACAAGGAGAGACAAAAAAGACGTACACACGGCTAACACAGAAAAGAGAGCCCATAAAGGGCAAGCACAGGGAAACAATAGAAGGGAGAGGGCATATGAGTGTATATATACATACATATGCATGTCTCAGTCTAATACAGCGACTCAGCCCCTACAAAAAGGCGTTGAATGTCAGGGACGTGTTAAGTCCTGGGGGTTCAGTGGCCCTCTGATTGTAAATCCACCTTGCCTCCCTCCTCAGTATCATTCCATTAAAATCACCCCCCGGGGTTAGACATCACATTTCCCAATACAAAGAAAGACAAAAAGGAGGGATCACAGCTGTGATTCAAGCCGACATGTTTACATATCGGAGTGTATAATAAACCTGCATCCAGGTAATATAGATGGTCCTGTATACGCCTACCCAGGGTTCTTTTTGTTTTCCCTATGTAGAATGCACCACATTTACCTGTGGCCATATAGACCACCCCCACTGTTTGGCAATTCGCATAGGTTCTAGATCTTAGATAGCCTCCCCTGGGTAGGGGAAATGTAGTCCCCTCCCATATCCAAGGGCATTGTGGACAGCCACCGCATCTAAAGGTACCGATTCCACCTGAGGCCCCCTCGGCAGGGGTCAGGGGTGTATAGTGGCTGTGCACCAATCTGTCCCAGATAGAGGGTAACCTCCTATAGACAATTTCCGGCCGGTCCCCCACATATCTAAAGATTGTAGCATCTTCGGCCAGAAATGCCAGTTTCTGGCCAGAAGTTCCCTAAATACCTCCTGCTGATCACTAAAGGTAGTGACCAGTTTAGTGGTACTCATAGGTTCACGTTTTCTAGTATGAAAAATGAGACTTTATCTTTCTTGGGATTTAGCTCACTGGTAGGCTTTCTTTAAAACCTTTTTACTATAGCCCCTCTTCCGAAGGTGGAAGAATAAAGACCGTGCCTCCACCTCGAAGTCCCCGTCCCTGGCACAATTCCTTCTTAGTCTCAAATATTGACTATAAGGAATACTGCGTACCAGGGATCAGGGATGTGCACTGTTAAAGTGCAAAATCGTGTTACCTGCTGTTCATTTTACAATAAAGGGAGGAAAAAATGGATCCTTCGGGACTAATATACAGTTGTAAATCAAGGAAAAAATACTTGTTAGATCTGATTGAACTGTAAATTTTAGATTATATTCATTCTTGGAGATGTGTACCATGAGCTCAGAGAGTACCACGGCCGTTCCCGTCCAGATGACCAACACATCATCTATGTACCTCCGCCACAGTAATATGTGGCGAAGGTACACAGACGAGGTGTCATCTGAAAAAAGGGATCTCTCCCAACCCCTTAGGTAGGAGGTCCCATTGAAAGTGAAGGTATTACATGTAAGAATGTGATGCAGGAGTTTAAGTATAAACTCATTAAGAGGCCAAGTATTCCAATGCAACTCCCTTAGAAAGGTGGAGACGACTTCCACTCCCTTTGTGAGGGATGCTGGAGTACAGCGCCTCAATGTCTATAGCTACCAGGCGGGCTCCAGCAGGTACCACCATGCCTTCAATGATTTTAAGAAGTTCCAGGGTATCTTTTAGGTAAGATGGTAATCTCTTGATGTGAGGCCTTAATTGTCTGTCGACATATTGGCTTGCTTTTTCAGTATGGCAGCCAATGCCCGATACAATAGGGCGGCCTGGTGGCTTTTCAAAACACTTAAGCACTTTCGGAAGTGCATAAAATGTTGAGGTTACAGGCCATTTTACACCCAAGAATTCATATAAATCCTTGTCAATCAAGGCCTGGTTGTAGGCTGTCGTTATCAAACTTTTATATTCGGACCGATGAGTCAAAATGAGTTCCTCATCGATCTGTTGGTACCATTCAGTATTGTTGAGAATATTATTGCACATGTCGACATATTGTTCTCGATCCATAATGACCACATTGCCCCCCTTGTCAGAGGGTTTGATGACAATGTGGTTGTTATGGATCAGATGAGCCAGAGCCTGCTGCTGCTGCTCTGTAAGGTTCGAGGAACTAGGTCCATAATATGTGGGGAGCCTCCTGACCTCCTTTACTGTTTGCTTCAAAAAGGCCCATATAGCTGGGCACGTCTGGAGTTTGGGAAATTTCTTAGACTTGGCCCTAAATTTAATTGGTTCAGGTGATGGCTCGTCTCCCTCATCCCCAGAGGAGGGGGAGGAGGAAGAGGAGGAGTCAGCCTGAGTACTTTCTAAGTGTTCATTTTCATCAAGTAGTTGAATGAGAATTTTGAGTGTTTGAAAATCCTGTACCTTCCAACCCTTGTATAGGTCCTCGTCTCGGGTCACTGCTTGACCACCATCCCTATCAAAGATAAACTTAAAAGTTAAATCTCTGGCAAACAGATGAAGGTCTTTAACCAGTTCAAACTTGTTAATCTGCTGGAGTGGGCAGAAACTGAGGCCAAGTCGGAGAACGTCTATTTCAGATGATGACAAAGGGTATGATGACAAGTTAATTACATCTAGGGAGTCTCCGATTGTGTCTGTTTGATTACAAATGGGTCTATCTTCCCCATTTTCATTAAGGGCATTGGAGTTTGTGGTGGTGGGAGTGCATTGGTACTGGTCATCTTTGGTGTCTGAGTCTTTGGAATTGCTCCCAGATTTCTTACTGTCCCCCCCCATCCTTGTTCTCCTCATCCCTAAACATAGTTAGCCCAGCCCCATTGGTTCTCTCATCCTCCATGGAACTAATGGGTTCCATGTTTGTTTCTTCCTAAGACCTGGTGAGGGTCTTAAGGGTGAGAGTGGGCGATTATTATTTCTCCCTTCCTGTAAGTGCTGTTTCCCCCCTTGGCCCCGTTTTTTAGGGCCTCCTTTCCCGGTATTTCCCCTCTGTCTATTGCCTCTGCTGTTCCTTCCCCTCTGCCATCTATAGGCATAACCTCCAAAAAAGGCTAGCTTGTCTCTGTAGAATTTGTTTTCCTTTCTTGTAACAATTTCCTTATTATAATTTTGTAAATATTGTATAAGTTCCTGCTCTCTCTTTTTAAAATCCATACTTTGGGAAAGGGCACTACCAGTTCTTCTCAATTCTGCAATATCTTTTTCCAGGTTAGTGAGATCCTTTAGATATTTCTCTTTGAGCATCTCCATTAGCCTTGTTGAGCACTGCGTGAGGTGTTCCTCCCAGTGCTCACGAAAGGCTGTGTCATTGGATTCTCAGCCCCTGTGGGTTGACTCGTTCCTTAATATATCGTTCGAAGAAACGGACATGCCAGCCAAGGTTGGATTTCTTTTCGATACATTTTTTGAGTTTCTGAAAATAAACATCTATCTCTGCCTCTTTCTGCGTAGGTGGGTTGCACATTTGTTGGATGGAATCTAAAAACCCCTCCCAGTTAGCACCAAAGATCTGGGCCATTATTGGCAGTCCCTGAGACCAAGTAGCCAACTATCCTAATAAACAAATATATTGCACAACACTATGATAGACCAATATAATTACATTTGATCACTGTTTTAATTCACACCAAGACTGATCACCTATGTAATTGAGTGTTTACCACTCGTAAATGGCGTAAATATCTGAGGTGGGTGATCAGTGTTGGAGACAACTACACAATCCACATCCCATAGATCAGCAAGGAAAGAAAAGAACAAGAACCAGATCCAGACACAAGGAGAACCTCGTCTGGGATGTGGTTCAAACGGAAAAGGGGGACTTTACTGGATTGTTTGTCGTCTAGAGTGAGCACAGACATAATTGTTTCCATAAAAGCAAATTTTATTCGTAACAAATTCTAAAACTTCCATACAAATGTATAAAAAGGATGAATAATACATTTTTACATGACCATCCAGACATACAGGTGGTACTGAGTGATGTACTTCCTCAGGACTATTCCACGTGTATTATATACATCTATCAATCAAAAGAGAGAATCACATCAATAGCATATTTCCACATAACATGCTCAATAATTGGTACATACATACACATTATGCTCACCATAATGTTCCCAATGCTCTGCTGTAGTCTTTGGGCATCTGTTCCGACGCTCGGATATGGCATAGGGCTCCTTTTGCCCGACGTCACCCCATGGGTGAATTATCATCATTGGGTGCTGTGGGCGGATGCGGGACTATGGCGGACGTGGAGGCTGCGGGATTACTCATGCAGGCGCAGCACTCCGCCGGGACTTCCGCGCAGACCGTTCACGAGGAGAGGAGACTGGGACTGGTGAGTCTGTATACTGCTATCTGGGGCTCCGTATACTGCTATCTGGGGCTCTGTATACTGCGATATGGTGACTCTGTATACCCTATCTGGTGACTGTATACCCTATCTGGTGCTATGTATACTGCGATATGGTGACTCTGTATACTGCTATATGGGGCTCTGTATACTGCTATCTGGGGCTCCGTATAATGCTATCTGGGGCTCCGTATACTGCTATCTGGGGCTCTGTATACTGCGATATGGTGACTCTGTATACCCTATCTGGTGACTGTATACCCTATCTGGTGCTATGTATACTGCAATATGGTGGCTCTGTATACTGCTATATGGTGACTCTGTATACTGCTATCTGGGGCTCTGTATACTGCTATCTGGGGCTCTGTATACTGCTATATGGTGGCTCTGTATACTGCTATCTGGTGACTCTGTATACCCCTATCTGGGGCTCTGTATAAGCCTATCTGGTGACTCTGTATACCCCTATCTGATGACTCTGTATACCCCTATCTGGTGATGCTGGGCTGTATTCTCCTGACACAAGGGGTGGGAACTATAAGGGGTTGGGATTTATGAGTAGTGGGAGGGGTCAAAAAGGAAGGGCGGGGTCTGGCGCCCCCCCCATCCTAAAATTTCTCCAGCTGCCACTGACCAGCATTAATGGCTAACAGGCGCGCTCATAGGCCTTAGCTTATGCCCGGCAAGACAGGCACCTGCAAAAGCACGTCTGCGCATGCGTAACCGCCTCTGCCTAGGAGCTTCGGCTGCATTATGGCCAGCACGTCCCTGACAGTCTCCATTTTGCATTATAGACACTGGTATCTGTTTAAAATAACACTACGTTAGCAAATGAGGATCAGATTAAAGGCTGCTTAATTATTCTCAAACGTCTGTCCTCACTCATTGGAAGCAAATTTGGAAAGCTATCTATCTATTGGAGTTTTTTTGTGTATTCAAAGGCTTTTGAAAGTACAAGAGTTGATGTTTCTAGTATCATCCCTGCTGCAGGAACTGCTGCGCTATGATAGATTGTGCTTGATTTCTACCCTGCGCAAACACCCGCTTTCTGTATAACCCATCTGCACACAGATATAGCTACGCTGCTTACATTTGCAGCAACATGTCCCAGCAAGAACTTATACATCTACTAGAAATAGACCTTCAAGATGAAGCTGATTTGTAGAGGTAAGCCTTCTTTAAAGCTTAAAGTGGCATTAAACACAAGAACAAAAATGTAATATATTGCAGTTTACAAATTCTTAAGTGTGGTGGCTGCACAGCAACAGAGATAGGTCTGGACAGCAACATTAATACTCTGGGGAGAGGGATGCACTAGTAGATTAAGATTCATATGGACTTGATTAACAAATAAAAGCTGAATTCCAGCTTACACTTTTTAAGCAGTTACAAAAACTGTTTTTTCCCTTTAGGGATAACCATTTTACATAAAATAATAAAATCTAAGCATTTTTAGCACCTAGTCCAGTGTTTCTCAACCTTTTTACCTTTGAGGAACCCCTGGCAAAAGTCTGAGATTTCGGGGGAACCCCTGAAATAATTTTTATATCTACAGTTCACGGATAGAGTTGAGTGAACTAAAACTGTAAAGTTCGGGTTCGTACCGGACTTTAGGGTGTCCGTGTCCTGAACCCGGACATTTGAGAAAAAGTCCGGGTTCGGGGTTCGGGTATTTTTTCGCGCCTGTTGAATACCTGCAGGGAAGCCAATCTACAAGCGTTTCACTCGTTTGCCCTTAGGAGCCATCACAGCCATACCTACTAATGGCATGGTGTGATTGGCCAGTGCATCATGTGACCCAGCCTCTATATAAGCTGGAGTCACGTAGTGCTGCATGTCACATCATCTCATACTAGTTTAGGGAGAGGATCCTGCTGCTGCTGTGAGGGACAGATTAGCTTTAGAAAATCATTTCATACTAGTGTAGGGAGAGGATGATGCTGCTGTTGTGAGGGACAGATTAGCTTTAGAAAATCATTTCATACTAGTGTAGGGAGAGGATGCTGCTGCTGCTGTGAGGGACAGATTAGCTTTGGAAAATCTGTTAAAAACAGGGATTTATTGAAAGGGTGGGTGCTATAGGAGATTTTTGTTTGCTAGAGTACATTTTGTTTGCTAAGCAAAGTGCCTCATATAAAACCTAAGCAATTTTTCTGTTTGTTAGGTGGGCGTTTGCAGCCATTTTTCAGGGACACTACTTTAATCGTGTTCTGTTAGTTCAGTTGGCAACATTTTGGCATATTTAAATACTGCTTTTACATTGCAGTTAGACAAATTAAAAACATTTTTTTTTTTTGTGCAAAATATTACATTTGCGGCCAGCGGGGCATTTCTTGCACAAAATTAAAAAGTGCGTCTACATTGCTGGTTTAAAAAAAAATATATATTCTAAATACCAAATTTGTGGCCAGCGGTGCATTTCTTGCACAAAAATAAAAAGTGCGTCTATATTGCTGGTTTAAAAAAAATTCTAAATACTACATTTGCGGCCAGTGGTGCATTTATTGCACAAAAATAAAAAGTGCGTCTACATTGCTGGTTTAAAAAAAAGAATAATAAATAGTGCTACATAGTACATTTGCACCTTGCTGTGCATTTCTTGCACAAGATTAAAAAGTGTGTCGACATTGCTGGTTTAAAAAAAAAAAATAGTGCTACATAGTACATTTGCACCTTGCTGTGCATTTCTTGCACAAAATTGAAAAGTGCGTCGACATTGCTGGTTTAAAAAAAATAAAAATAAATAGTGCTACACAGTACATTTGCACCTTGCTATGCATTTCTTGCACAAAATTAAAAAGTGCATCTACATTGCTGGTTTAAAAAAAAAAAAAATAGTGCTACACAGTACATTTGCAGCCAGCGGTGCATTTCTTGCACAAAATTAAAAAGTGCATCTACATTGCTGGTTTAAAAAAAAAAAAAAAATAGTGTTACACAGTACATTTGCACCTTGCTGTGCATTTCTTGCACAAAATTAAAAAGTGCGTCTACATTGCTGGTTTAAAAAAAAAGAATAATAAATAGTGCTACATAGTACATTTGCACCTTGCTGTGCATTTCTTGCACAAAATTAAAAAGTGCGTCTAGATTGCCTTTTTAAAAAATAATATAAATTTGTGCTAAATATTTGCGTCCAGAATGAGCAGAGCGTCAAATAAGGGACGTGGTCGTGGTGCTGCTGGTGTTGGTGGTGTTGGTGAAGCTCCTGTTGCAAGGAGAGGACGTGGTCGATCTGTGCCAGCTACACGCACAAGTGAAACACCTTCCTCAGGTGCGAGTAGACAGAACCTTCAATGTTACATGGTAGGCCCGACTGCTGCTCAATGAATGGTGAGGCCAGAACTAGTACAGGCGATAGTAGATTGGGTGGCTGACAATGCCTCCAGTTCCTTCACATTGTCTCCCACCCGGTCCCTTGCTGAAAGCTCAGAGTTGCCACCTGAACCCCATGGCCATCTGTCTTTCACCTCAGCCCCTTGTAAATTAGCCAAGCAGTCTGAGCCCCAAGTCATGCAACAGTCTCTTTATTTTTTATGTGATTTTAAGTTATTTCCCTATCCACATTTGTTTGAAGGGCACTTGTCCTACTCTTACCCCCATGTTGCTTCCTTTTGCAGCCCTCTAGCCCTTTCCAGGACTTTTTAGAGCATTTTAGTGCCCAAAAGTTCCGGTCACCATTGACTTCAATGGGGTTCGGGTCAAGTGCGGGGCCGAATTCGAACTTTTTCGTGAAGTTCCGGCGAACCCGCCGAACCCGAACATCCAGGTGTCCGCTCAACTCTACTCACGGAACATTGATGTGATCAGCGAGCTGTAGATATGACAATTATTCTTAGAAATAGCATTAAATAATAGAATAAATATTAAAACCTACCTCTTTAATCAAACTTTTGCTTGCTCTTTTGCACAGATGCTCAATTCTGGGTCAAACTTGAGATACGCTGTGTACAGGGGGTCAGCAGGGCAAAGCACAGGGAATCCAGGAGGGAAAAGTATAGGGGAGCCAGGAGGGAACAGCACAGTATGGGGGGGCCCGAAGAGCACAGCACAGTATAGGGGGGCCAGGAGAGCACTGTGTAGGGGGCCAGAAGAAAACAGCACAGTATAAGAGGGCCAGTTGAGAACAGAATAGGGGGGCCAGGAGAGAACAGCATGGTACAGGGGGCCAGGAGAGCAGGAGAATATGAAACGACAAAAGAAGACCGGGGGATGTGTCACG
>BLSH010536470.1:1701972-1732940 GCA_018402905.1 Glandirana rugosa | reverse complement strand
GAGACTTTTTTTATTTTTTTGCTGTTTTGTACCTTTTTTTTGTTCTCCTGTGGCACTTCCGTCCTACCTTGCCACAGCGAGGTACGTCATCTCCTCATTTGCATCGGCCCCTCCTCCTCCCCCCGCTGCTTTCTGGGACCTGTGTCTGTCCCAGAAGACGATGGGGCCATTCAGAAAGTGCAGCGTGACTCGTGTACGTGCAGTAGGAAACTGGCAGTGAAGCCTGAAGGCTTCACTGCCGGTTTCTGTTAGTTGTAATGCCAGTGCCTGCACCAGAGCTAATGGATGAAATGGCTTTGGGGGGCCGATATCACGGGATCCCTGGACAGGTAAGTGTCTTTATATTAAAAGTCAGCAGCTACAGTATTTGTAGCTGCTGACTTTTATTTTTTATTTTTTTCAGAGTCCGGAACTCTGCTTTAATGCAGGAGCAAAGCCAAAGTCCAGGAGAAAGATGGGTCATACACAGGTAAGCAGGTTCAATGGATCAGGTCACAGGAGTACAGGTACATGCTGAAAACAATTCAGCAACTGCTCATGGTGACAGGCCAAGTTAAATAAGCAACTGGGCGCCAAGTATGCTTGTAAGTAAGTATGCGAATATGCGTACAAGGACCTGGAATAATACATCTCTTGCCTCTTTGCCTAGAAGTATTAGCATGTGAGCAATACACACGTGCACAAATATGAGCATGAGCTCACACTGGTCTTCTGGTGCTGGGAATCTGGTTTACCTTACAACACTTTGCATTTTTTGGGGCTAAGTCATTAACTTCAAGATATCACAACTGCATGAACCTGCATTGTCTTCAAAGCACAGGCATCTTATAGATCGTGTCCCACTCACAGCGATCATTATTTAATAGTCCACTGATATTAACATGCATGAGGGCAGCACAGCAAAAGCCCAAACTCTGGCAAACAAACAAACAGTGGTACTGCTCAAATGCTCCAATATGTAGCTCCTACCAGGTGCTGGTTTGGCTTGGTAAAGGTTCATCAGGCTCTATATGTGAGTACAACAAAATCTCGCCTCTACGATAAAGCCCTAGATCAGGTGAAACGCATTGGAGGGGTGTTTTCCCATGCTTAGAGAATAGGCTGAAGTATTTTTACACAGTTGGGGCTGCAGTATGCATAAACAGTATGCGGGGAGGCACCATTTTGTTGTAAAGACCAAGCTTGTTGCATAAAATGGGAGGTAGCCATTAAGGCACAAACCACTGAGGCACAGACCAAAGCACAAGCCCTTGCATGAGCACAGGTAGAGACATAGGCATCACAGGCCAAAGCAGAAGCAAAGTTGAAAGTCTCTCAGAAAGATAAGGAGGAAGCAGCAGTTACAGCTAAGCTAAAAATTTTGTAACAAGCTGTAGAGCAGTGGTTCTCAACTCCTGTCCTCGGGACCCACCAACAGGCCAGATTTTAAGTATTACCTTGGGGACATGCAGACTAGATTACTGCAATCAGCAGTAAATGATATCACCTGTGATGCGTTTCAGTTATCCTGCAAACCTGGCCTGTTAGTGGGTCCCGAGGACCGGAGTTGAGAACCACTGCTGTAGAGGAAGAAGTCTATAGTCCTACTTTGTCAGCAGCTGACCGTATCCTAAGCCAGAACAATGTCTACACAATTGCAGAAGAAATTTTAAATCTTGTGCACCAACCCACAGTACATTCACCAGGAGAAGCTGCAGCAATCAACCCCACAGGTCACCCTGGCACATCAGACACCTCTAAAGTTGCTATCAATCTACGCAGCAACTCATATGCCATTGCTCACCAAATCAACAAGAAACCTCTGTGGACCAGTCACACAATTCTTGAGACCAACTCCATGAGGCTGATAGATGTAAAGCCTTAACCGCAATGGTACCCATCTGCTACTCCAGTCTCTCCTCCAACACTTAAACATCAGGTATTATATACTGATTGCTCATTTTCTTGTACATCTTATACACATACCTTCAGTGCTGGAGGTGCTGAAATTGCATACCACCACGTTCCCGCTGAAAAAAAAAGCACTGAATGCTCAGAATGTGACATTAAAGGAAAATTTCTGCTTTTCACTGAAAGTAGGCAAAACTTTTTAGTTTTGGATAGAATGGAGAGGGATTAGAATTCTTGTCACTTTTTTATTGCTGTTGCTGCCTCCATTAGGGCGAGCCACCCTCTCTATTTGTCATGTTTAAAATTATCAACGAAAGTGAAAGAATCCCAACTTTTGAGTTGTCACCAGAACAGGAATATAGGTGAAATCTTCCAATAGGGACACTAGTTCTGGTGACTAGACATGTGCAATTTGTTTTGTTCCGAATTAGTTTTTTCATGAATTTTGACAAATTCATTAATTCGGAAGTATACGAATTAAAGTGGTTGTCAACTCTTGACAACCACTTTAAACGAAAGGTATGCCTGTAATCAGGCTTACCTGTAGCTTCCCTGTATATCTCCAAAACCTGTATGATTTAGGAGATATACGCTATACAGGCATGTGCCAACCTCATTCAGCACATGCGCAGTGAAGAAACGGCCTGCGTGCCATTTCTTCACTGGCAGCGTGCCGCGATTGGCGGCTCCCGCACGCATGCCCTGGAAGAAAGAGGGGTGAAGATGGACGCTCCCTGCTGTGTGGACAGAGCAGGCGGCGATGGCAGGTAAGTGGCACATAATAGGCTAGTATGCGATGCATACTAGCCTATTATACTTCTACATTGCAGGGGAACATAGAGGAAGTAAATCCATTAGGGTTTACAGCAGGGTTTACTTCCTCTTTAACAAAAATCCGTTTACCAAATTTTTACGAATATTCATACATTTGAATAGTCGAATATTTGTAAATTTCTAAATTCGGAAATCCGAAAACCCGAAAATTTGCAAGATTTTGCCACAATTTTGCAGGCACGATTTTGATGCGTTTTCAACACGATTTTGGCAAGATTTCAGGGAATGCCTGTGCAAACTTGTGGTCTATGGACCTCCACTCGCATGAAAGTCAGACCAATGTAGTGCAGGGACTACTTTGAAGTCGGCACGACTTGATGTTGTACATATAGGAATGGTTGTCATTGGAAATAATGGGGAACAACTTGTCATGTGACTTTGCAGTCTAGAGTCGCAGGACAAGACGCACAAGTGTGAAAGGGTCCTTACTATTAAATTATAGGCATTGGAATTTCCTTTCAAATTTGGCTGTTAGTGTACGTAACAAATACAAATTTGTCCGAAGTTACTAATTATCCGAAATAATGAATGCCGTATCTAAACTAATGGAACATAATGAATTAATAATAATAAATAACAATAATAATAATAATAATAAAACTTTTTATTATTATTATTTTTTTTTTATTATTAATTTGTTCCGTTCCATTTGTTTAGATGCAGCATTTGTTCGTAACTTCGGATAAATTTATATTCGTTATGTTCACTAACAGCCAAATTTGAAAAGAAATTCCAATACCTATACTTTAATAGTCAGTTATTATTAGTTAGTTAGTTAGCTATTATTTAGAATTTTTTTCGAATTTCCGAATTTATGAATTTTCGCATTTATGAAACGCGGTCAAAACGAATGACTCGAAAAACGAAAAAAAAAAAAATGAATGAAACGAAAACAAACTAAACAATTTCATTGTTGTTCATGCATGAGCATGCCTTTATTAACGTGTATATTGTATGTTTATATGTGTGATTTTAATTATCACTATTTTCAACATTAGAGCAATCATTGCTATCTGCATACCAACATTCAAACCCTGAGGAAGACTGTTCGCAGTCGAAACGTAGGATATTGATTGGAAGCAGCATATGCAACTTACCTGTATTTGAGGAATTGCTACAGTGTAACCCTGTGGAGCATTTCCATTTTTACTGTATATTACTGTACCCAAAACTGTGATGTTGCCATGATATCAATTTTAACAAATTTATAAATAAATGGATTTTTATTTTGGATACCTGAGTCTGTAACTATTGCCTGTACCATCCCATCAAAACTTTCCATGTACAAATTTCCCTTGGGATATGGCAAAAGTTACAGCCTACGGGTTCTTTCCTTAGCTCACTGAACATCTGTTTTGTTATAACTTATGTCCTCCGAGTGGTAATCATTCATTCCTTAGTAAAGTGTAGTCACACATTTGATAGCAATTTGTATTTTTTTTAATTTAATTTTATTTATTTTTTGGGTCCTGCTTTCACTTTATATTTTTTTTTTTTACTTTTTTTTTCCCTTCTCCCCTTCCATCCTACTATGGCGGAGTCTTACCTTTCCAATTGGGCAGACACCATGTCTAAACACGAATTGTCGTTTGGGAATACTGTGAAGCCAATGGCTGATCTTTCTTCCAGCTTCTTTTCCTTGAGGAAACTTTTGGAAAAAAGTCGTCTCTCCATTGGCATAAATGCACTATGGATAGATATGTGAAAGCAGGTTACAATCCCAAAGGCCTTCGTATTCAAATATTTCCAAATGTACCGAAGGTCAGTGATGACCTCAGAAAAAGCTGGGAGGATAACCTAACCTCTTGTTCCAGAAATATGATGGTCCTTCTCATGAAGGATTATGATAGACAAATGGAACAACAAAAATGTGGAGATTCAATCAGTGAATATAACTTTGAACTCATTCAGATCTCATCCTAAATTTGATGAGTTCAATCAGAAACTAAGCCATGATCTTGATGCTTTGAATAGGCAAATTCTGACAACCAAAGACAAAAAATTTGAAAGGGACAAAAGAGCTTTTTTAAGCAATACAGCCTACTTGTGGGAAAAACCCCATAGACAAAGGGGTTGGAATACAGGTGGCACCCTGGTAGAGAGTAGGCCTCCACCTCCGTCTAGTGGTCATTCACTTTCAGACTCTACCTCCTCACAGGTTTCCTCTAAGAGCACAAAAATTAAAACACGCCGAAAAAGACGTTGTCAGGAAACTGGTGTGACCAGAAATGTGTGGACTGCACAGAAAATACCAAACAAAAGCGTAACTAAAATAAGAGGATTTATTAAAGGTGTGACAGTGAACTAAAATGCACAACCAAAATAGAAATAGTGAAGACAACCAAAAGCATATAACCAGAGCAGTAAGGAAAGTCCAAAACCATAAACTTCAAGCCAGGCCAGGGTCATCCACGGGAGATCAGTCAGAAGGAACTGGGGAGCAGGACGATGCAGGCTTCCAGATGCAGGTTTGAGGATACAGGTCTCAGGATGCAGAGGCACGAGGAACAATACCAAGGCAAGCTAGCACAGCACTCCCAGGTTTAAATACACTTCCTGCAAACAGTCTCAGGTGATGCTTGATTGCAGGAGATGATATCAGGTCCTGACTGCGAAGAGACACCTGCTGGTGGACATTGGAACTGCAGCCCCTAGGTGTGGGGGCTACAGTGACACCAAATGGTGAAAGCGTTCCTAACAGACGTACTAGGACTCCAAGCAGTAACACTGACAAATAAACAAGTAAGAAATCCTTGGTGGAAGACAGGTAATGGCCGTCACACCCCTCTAAGGTGACAGGATAACCCCTTGGTGGGGGCAGCACTTCTTCTCTTTCCTCCACAATGTTTCCCGATAACACACCCTCCACACCTAATTCAGTATCAGGCACTCCCATTGGAGAAACAGGTGGTAATCATGGTTCACACCCCCTATCCCATTTTCTCTAACGCTGCTGTATCCACAAATACACGTGTCCCTTTAGATTAAAACATTCTTATTCTGAGACGAGGCTCAAAACAAAAGTTGGACTCGAGACTGTGAGACGACAAGGTTGGATGACTTCCTTAGACAGGACTTTGTGTATCCCCTGTCTAGGAGTCATTTTTTTAAATCATGAGTTGCAGCCAAATCCATCCTCACCACTAGAGGCTCTGGTGAACACACACTGGCTCTTAGATTCCGTGCCCTGGGGAAACCGATGCATTGAGTTGCAGTGTCCGTGCTTTAGGGAGCCCTCTACCCGTATCAGCTGGTACTGCTTAGCAGCAGTCAGCCATAGGTCCACAACCTTGTGGTGCGCTACACTATTTTGGTGCGATTCGCACTCCAGTGGTACGCACCTGTCACCAGACCCCATTGGAGCTGTGATACCGTTTTTGAGCTGCAGAGAGGTTCCGGGAAGGGGGTTTGACCCCAGGGAAGCTTGTCGGATCCGTGACAGCACATCTTCCTGCAACAACAAAAAACTTCCAGAAGGCAGTATAGTATTGGGGGATACCGAGGTATCTGGTATATTGAACATGCGTGAAAGGGAGTCTGTAGCCTTGGTAGCCTGTAGGTGATGTGGAAATTGAATTGGGTGAAGAATAACACCCACCTGGCTTGGCGTGGTTTCAGTCTCTTAGCAATTCTCAGGTATTCGAGGTTCCTGTGATCAGTATAGATGGGAATTGGATGCGCTGCTCCTTCTAACAGATACCGCCATTCCTCTAGTGCCGATTTAATAGCCAGAATTTTACAGTCTCGCACGTTATAGTTTCTCTCGGCAGATGAGAGCTTGCGAGAGAAAAACGCTACCGGATGTAGCATCGCTCTAGTGCCTTGTCTTTGGGAGAGAATCGCCCCAACCTCCACCTCAGATGCATCGACTTCCAGAACATAGGGAAGAGCAGGGTCCTGATGCTTAAGGATGGGTGCGGACGTGAAGCTTGAGCTTTTCAAAGGCTGTTTGTGCCTCAGGAGTCCAAAGCATTCTGAAAATGAAATTGCCAAGAAATCCCTTCAACCAACTAGAAAGATTATCCTACATCACCCAATAAAAGAACCTTTCAAGCATTCCCACCTTTGGGGAAAATATCTAATGTCTTCAGGTACTGTTCCAGGATGTCAAGTTTCAGACACCACTTATCTGTGACTTCATTCTTACTAAGGACTTATGTTTATAGTTACATGTCTTCTCCTTTTCAGGTCCAGAGGACAATCCAACGGTATGAGATCATTATGTTGTGTTTAAAATAGTGAAATCTAAAAATTTCAGGCAGGGAGTTTTGTGTCTAAACCTGTCTTTACTGTTCTTATTAAGTGTTCTTAAAGTTGTAACTATACCCTCCCTGCTTTTCTCATATTTCCTCAGTTAGTTTCAGTTCATCACAGAGATAAGGCTCATGAAAGCCATTATTTTCTTATACTTGTAAAGAATAGAAAAAACATTCTCTGTACCAAACTCATTTGAAGTAAAATTGCTTTGAATTCCATGAGTGTGAAAGGTGGTTGGGGACTGGGGAGAGATGTCGGATGCCATGCAGACTGAAGAGCGGAGATTTTGTCGCGTGGGACACCAAACTCCCCACACAAGCTGCAGGGTGGATGACACTTGGTGCTCACACCAGCCGCGCCCCTACATGCAAGTGACTGGAGCCAAGTTCTGACACTTGGCTCTGCTCCTGGATTTGCCAGGACTCCTCTCCAGGACTAATCAAGGAATGGATTTACCGCCCCTGCCACCCTGGCGCCCTCAGGCAGCTGCGCCGGCCCTGAGGGAGATAATACCCGATATAATTGGCCATCCTTGTAAGGGGTTTAACCACTTATGCGTTTTGGGTAACTGATAGAAAGTTGGGAGAGCGGGGTATTCTGGTAGAAGCTTTTTAGCTTCCTCCTGATTGAACACTCCCACTCTCACCCCCTTATTTATTAACCCCGCAAGGACCGTTTTGTATTTTCTAGAGGGATTCCCCCTAAGCTTAGTATAAGTATGCTTATTAGTTAGTTGGTGGATGGCTTCCTCTCTATATATATTTTTGTTCATAACTACTATCAATCCTCCCTTATCTGAATTGCGGATGATTATTGACTCATCATCCTCTAAGCTTTTAAGAGAGATTCTTTCATCCTTGGTTAAATTGTCATGCCAATATGTAAGACCCCTCGCAGCTTGCTGTGCCAAAGCCATCAAATCCCCTTCTATCAATTTCCGGAATTTAGTCATATCCTGGGTACGAGAGTTCACAGGATAGAATTCAGATCTAGTTTTGAATGTGACAGGTTTCGCACAACCGGAATCGGTGCCCCACATAGTCGGGGGATTGCTACAAGACAGCAGGTCTTCCAGATCTCTGACTGCACAGTAATTCCTGAACGTGAATTCCCCCCCTTCCTGCCCTGTGTCAATAGTTTCACTGACAGACTCCTCAGAACTCTTCATATCACCGAGTAATGTTTTTTAATGTTGAGATTTCTAATAAACTTATTGACATCTAAGATGGTTTCAAATAAATTAAATGTCTTTGTGGACAAATATTCAGTCCCTTGGAAAGTAATGATATCTCACTCTCAGTGCGGACTCTGTCAGACAAATTTAACACATTGGTACAGTTTCTCACAACTTGCGTGGCTATCTGCAGGAACGGTATCTCCTCTGTTCCTCGGTTTACTCTCCTGCTACGTCCCAGGTGTGTAATTTTATATTTTAGTTGCGGCCCCTCTTGCGGGACTTGCGGCACCGACCCCCGATTTTTGATGCTGTAACCAGTGTGGATCCTGTTAGAGCCCCTCTCAATGCTGAATGTGGTGGTGACTGGTCAGAGTCAGAAGCCAGAGTTTCATCCCAAAATTCAGCCTCCGTGTCAGAGAAACTGACATGCTTGATTGCCCCACCAGCTGCCTGGGGAATTCCACTCCATTGGCGTCTGCGTTTTCAGACGTAGACGTTGTTGGTCTCGTAGTCTGTTATCTCGCAACATTTTCTGTTTTTTGCCAGATATAATATCTCTTTCCAAGCGGTTTAATTTTTCATTCGAACGTAAATCGAAATCAGAAAACTGAGCCGCACTCTGCAACTTCTCTTTGTAATACTTCCATTTCTTTATTTTTTGATGTAATAATTATATCCATGAGAGCCAGGGAACAAAAGGATAGCATATCTGTCCATGATTTCTTAAGGGAGTCGTCGAACAGTTCGAAGGTTGGGAATTTTTTCACTTTCAACCCCCATGGCATACGTTCCATGGAGCGATACTGGGAGAGAATCCCAATATGCACAAATCTCCTTGGACATACACTTCTCAAGTTTATGGAAAGTGGTGCCCACCAAGCCACCGTCCTTATCGCTCTAGCTGTTTAAAGTCTCACTGCCGTTTGTTCTCAGTGGGTTATCTCCTACTTGCTGGAAAGTGCGGCTAGTGTCCTGTGATGCATTCATATCCGAAATGTTAATTGTAAATCAATGAATTCCAAGAGATGGACTGTGTTCACCAAGCTTGCATGCTGCAAGAGCAAATCAATGAATCCAAGGAGGCTCGCCGCTCCAGGTGAAAGGAGGAACGCCCAATGGACCAAGGTGGGTGCTCGCCCTGGCTCGCTAACGCACACACAAAGGGAAAAGAAATGGCCGCACACCACCATATGGTCCAAAGTCCTTTAATGAGACATCCCAGAAAGCATCAGAGGACCAGAATGCACACGGTAGATGGGTTTCTTGCACTTCACATGCACTTAACAATTACAATTGGAGTATAGTTGCATTGCTATATTTATAGCCCCACCCACACCTGTCACAGGTGTGGTGGGGTAATCAACCAACACTTCCAATCACCATTGATTTACCATATTGAGCATGTGTAGCCCAAGTGCCTCATGTATGTGTCACATAAAGTATACTTATAAATGATATATACAGCATCTCACAAAAGTGAGTACACCCCTCACATTTTTGTAAATAGTTTATTATATCTTTTCATGTGAAAACACTGAGGAAATGACACTTTGCTACAATGTACAGTAGTGAGTGTACAGCTTGTATAACAGTGTAAATGTGCTGTCCCCTCAAAATAACTCAACACACAGCCATTCATTTCTAAACCACTGGAAATAAAAGTGAGTACACCCCTAAGTGAAACTGTCCAAATTGGGCCCAATTAGCCATTTTCCCTCCCCGGTGTCATGTGACTCATTAGTGTTAAAAGGTTTCAGGTGTGAATGGGGAGCAGGTGTGTTAAATTTGGTGTTATCACTCTCACTCTCTCATACTGGTCACTGGAAGTTCAACATGGCACCTCATGGCAAAGAACTCTGAGGATCTGAAAAAAAGAATTGTTGCTCTACATAAAGATGGCCTAGACTATAAGAAGATTGCCAAGATCCTGAAACGGAGCTGCAGCACGGTGGCCAAGACCATACAGCAGTTTAACAGGACAGGTTCCACTCAGAACAGGCCTCACCATGGTCGACCAAAGAAGTTGAGTGCACATGCTCAGCGTCATATCCAGAGGTTGTCTTTGGGAAATAGATGTATGAGTGCTGCCAGCATTGCTGCAGAGGTTGAAGGGGTGGGGGGTCAGCCTGTCAGTGCTCAGACCATACGCCGCACACTGCATCAAATTGGTCTGTTTGACTGTCATCCCAGAAGAAAGCCTCTCCTAAAGATGATGAACAAGAAAGCCCACAGTTTGCTGAAATCAAGCAGACTAAGGACATTACTGGAACTATGTCCTGTGGTCTGATGAGACCAAGATAAATTTATTTGGTTCAGATGGTGTCAAGCATGTGTGGGAGCAACCAGGTGAGGAGTACAAAGACAAGTGTGTCTTGCCTACAGTCAAGTATGGTGGTGGGAGTGTCATGGACTGGTCCTACATGAGTGCTGCCGGCACTGGGGAGCTACAGTTCATTGAGGGAACCATGAATGCCAAAATGTGCTGTGACATAGTGAAGCAGAGCATGATCCCCTCCCTTCGGAGACTGGGCCGCAGGGCAGTATTCCAACATGATAATGACCCCAAACACTCCTCTAAGACAACCACTGCCTTGCTAACGAAGCTGGGATAAAGGTGATGGACTGACCAAGCATGTCTTCAGACCTAAACCCTATTGAGCATCTGTGGGGCATCCTCAAACAGAAGGTGGAGGTGCGCAAGGTCTCTAACATTCACCAGTTCTGTGATGTTGTCATGGAGGAGTGGAAGAGGACTCCAATGGCAACCTGTGAAGCTCTGGTGAACTCCATGCCCAAGAGGGTTAAAGCAGTACTGGAAAATAATGGTGGCCACACAAAATATTGACACTTTGGGCCCAATTTGGACATTTTCACTTAGGGGTGTACTCACTTTTGTTGCCATCGGTTTAAACATTAATGGCTGTGTGTTGAGTTATTTTGAGGGGACAGCAAATTTACACTAATATACAAGCTGTACACTCACTACTTTACATTGTAGCAAAGTGTAATTTCTTCCGCGTTGTAACATGAAAAGGTAAAATAAAATATTTTTACTAAAATGTGAGGGGTGTACTCACTTTTGTGAGATACTGTATATATTTGTACAAAAATACAAAAATAGTTTTTACAGAAAAAGTTGTTATTCTATTATTGCAAGCAGCAAAGCAAGAGAGAACAACTCCCCAAATAAAGGGATTTTATTTAAACTTACCGTAAAATCCTTTTCTCTGAGTTCACTGACAGACGCAGCCCTTCTTTTGACAAGTGGGATATATGTCATGTTTTAAACTGAATTTTATTTTGCTCTTACGTTCACTGACAGATGCAGCCCTTCTTTTGACAAGTTTGTTATATGCACATCCTACCAGGAGTAGACCTAGGCAAATAGAAAGAAAGCAAGCTGACCCCTCCCAGGGGGCCGTCCTCTCTCTCACATATTACCCCCCTGCTGTGCATAGCATATCAGTTCGTAACAAGCCGTACAAACGCAACACAGAGAGGTGGGTGCTGCATATGTCAGTGAACTTAGAGAAAAGGATTTTACGGTAAGTTTTAATAAAATCCCTTTTTCTCTTACGTTCACTGACAGACGCAGCCCTTATTTTGACAAGTGGGATGTCCCAAAGCTGTGTCAGGTAAGAGGGGTGGGTAAACAATAACAACTGTACCCAACAGAGTCCTCTCAAGAGGCGCCAGTCGCTCTTACACCGCCGCCTGCAAAACTTTGCGGCCAAAGGCAGCATCCGCAGATGCTGAAATTTCAATTTTGTAAAACTTAGTAAACGTGTGCACCGAGGCCCAAGTAGCCGCCTTGCACACCTGTGACACCGAAGCCTGGTGTCTGAAAGCCCAGGAAGTGCTAACTGCCCTGGTGGAATGAGCTGTGACTGGAAAAGGGGGAACTTTGCCCCGAACAGTATACGCATGGGTCACGGTCTGCCTGATCCAACGGGAAACAGTAGCCGACGAGGCCGCCAAACCTTTACGTGGACCATCCGTCAGTACAAACCAAGCATCAGACTTCCGAAAAGTCTCCAGAAAAGTCTGTAGTCTCCAAGTACACCCGCAAAGCCCTCACGACATCCAAGGAATGTAAATCAAATTCTTTGGGATGCGACGGGTGCGGACATAAGGAAGGAAGAACAATATCTTCATTAATGTGAAAAGGAGAAACCACCTTCGGTAGAAACAAAGGCGAAGGACGCAAGACTGCCTTGTCCTTGTGAAGGACTAGGTAAGGAGACTTGCAGGACAATGCTGCCAACTCAGACACCCGACTAGCGGATGTAATGGCCACCAAAAAAGCCACTTTCTGCGACAGCAATTGTAAGGGAATATCCCTGATCATCTCATATGGCGGTTTCTGCAAAACAGAAAGCACCAAATTCAAATCCCATGGCGCCAAGGGCGACCGTCTCTGAGGAGCCACATGGCGAACACCCTGTACAAATGTACGAATCAAGGAATGCGACGCCAAAGGCCGCTGGAAAAGAATCACCAAAGCCTAAATCTGACCCTTAAGGGTACTCAATGCCAACTTTTTATCCAGGCCCTGCTGCAAAAAAGTCAGGACCCTGGACACCACGTAAGAGCGGGGGTTCCAACCCCCCGCCTCGCACCAAGCAATATAGGCCTTCCAAGAGCGATGATAAATCTTGCACGAAGTACACTTGCGCGCATGGTAGGGATCACAGAGTCAGCGACACCCCTATCCCTCAACACCGGGCACTCAATAGCCAAGCCATCAAAGCCAGCGAGGGTAAAGCAGGGTGCTCCACACCACGTCGGCGTACCAAGGACGCCGGGGCCATTCCGGAGCCATCAGGATTGTCGGAATCCCCTCCGCTTCTATCCTGCGTAGTAACCACGGTAGAAGCTTGATGGAAGGGAAGGCGTACAGGAGCCGATACCAACCCCACGGCGCTACCAACGCGTCCGTGGTGGCTGCCAACGGGCCCTTGTCCTGCACACGAAGGTCCACAATTTGTGATTGAACCTAGACGCCATGAGGTCCACGTCTGGCGTGCCCCACTTGTGGCAAATCTGGCGGAACACCTCTGGATGTAGGGACCATTCCCCCTGATCCAGCGTCTGATGACTGAGAAAGTCCACCTGCCAATTTTTGACGCCCGGAATGTAAATGGCGGAGATTGCCGGCACGTGCAGTTCTGCCCTTCTCAGAATGAGAGCCGCTTCTGCAGCCGCTGCCGAGCTCCTTGTTCCGCCCTGATGGTTCATGTACGCCACAGCGTCGGCCTCAGCGTTGTCTGACTGAACCCGAACTGGGAGGCCGCGCAGCCTTACCGTCCAGTGGGAGAGGCAAAGCCTGATCACCCTCAACTCCAGCACGTTGATCGGAACGCAAGATTCATGCACCGACCAACGGCCCTGGGCAGATAATTACCCCAGGACCCCTCCCCAGCCCGATAGCCTGGCGTCCGTCGTGACTATCGACCAAGTCAGGGGAAGAAAAGACTTCCCCAACTTCAGGGCCGGGGCCCGAAGCCACCAAGCCAACGATCCCTTGGTCTGATGATCCAATCTGATCAGCCGGTCCAGGGACAGCGGTAGACTTGTCCCACCGTGACAGAATCGCTCGCTGAAGGAGCCGAATGTGACTCTGGGCATAAGGTATCGCCTCGAAGGCCGAGACCATGAGCCCCAACACCCGCATACAGAACCATAACGAGGACCACTGGCGTGACAGCATGGTACGCACCGCTGCTTGCAGAGTCAGTAACTTGGCCGGAGGTAAGAATACCTTCGCCTGCCCCGTGTCCAGAATCAGACCCAGATACCCCAGTCAACAGGACGGGGTCAACGACGACTTGTGCAGGTTGATCAGCCCGCCAAAGTCCTTCAATGAGGCCATGGTGACAGCCACGTTCTCCTCCAGAGCCGAGGCAGACTCCGCTCTCAGGAGTAGGTCGTTGAGGTAAGCTACCACGCGATGCCTCTCTGCCTCAACAGCGCCAGCACCGGGGCCACCAGCTTGGTGAACACCCGAGGAGCCGAGGCCAGACCAAAGGGAAGTGCCACGAATTGGTAATGAAGATCTCCCACCGCAAACCGCAGGAATCGCTGGTGCCGGAGACAAATGGGAACGTGGAGGTACGAGTCCCTGATATCCAGAGACGCCCTTGGTGCAGGGCGGCCACGACCGAACGGACAGATTCCATTCTGAATTTTCACGCTTTCACAAAGTGGTTTAGCGCCTTTAGGTCCAGAACTGGCCTGAACCCATCCCCCCTTTTTTGGGGACCACAAATAGGTTTGAATAGAAACTGTGGAACCTTTCCAATGGAGGTACTGGCACGATCACCCCCTGGTCGGAGAGTGCCTGAACAGCCCTTAGGAGGGCCTCCCGACGCTCCTGAGGGAGTCTCAAGTTCGATGAGAAGAACCTGTCCGGGGGAAGAGTGCTTAACTCTATCCTGTACCCGGAGGACACCACTTTCTGCACCCACCGGTCGGAAATGAGGGCAGTCCATCTGTCTGCGAACCCCAGAAGTCTGCCCCCCCACCCGCGAGTAGGGTGGGAACAGCCCATCATGCGGAGGAGGACTTATCCTCTGCCTTTTTGCTCTTGCGCTGCCAGGGTCGTTTACCGGGCCCCGAGGTAGCCTTACCGGGCCTCGAAACCCTTGCCTGTTGTGCCGGGCGCACAAAAAAAACTCTTCTGACCGAAGGAGCAGGACCCTGCTTACGGCGGAACTCCCACCGCCTGGGCTCCGGGAGGAAAGTGCTCTTCCCCCCAGTGAAATCCTTAATGATTTCATCCAACTGCACCCCAAAGAGTCGACCGCCCTGAAAAGGGAGATCCGTGAGACCCTTCTTAGACACATGGTCACCCGACCAAGAGCGTAACCACAGCACCCGCCTGATAATGACTGCGAAAACAGACATTTTGGACAACATGGGAAGCAGGTCCAGAGCTGCATCACACAGGTACCGAAGACCCTCCATCAGATGGCCTGCTCGCTGTGACGCCTCAAGTGGCCTTCCGCCGTTCAAGTCATTTTGCAACTCAGTCGCACACTCAGTAAGAGATTGCGTTGCCATAGCTGATGCCAGAGCCGGTCTCATGGCTGATCCCACCAGCACAAAAAGTGCCTTAGACACAGCCTCCGTCCGCCTATCGGCCGGATCCTTAAAGGAGGGGGACCCCTCCAAGGGAATGGTCGTTGCCTTATTCAGGTGAGCCACTGGAGGGTCCACTGCGGGGGATGCCCACTTCTTCACAAAGCTATCCTCAAAGGGGTAGCGCATAGCGAAGCGTTTGGGCAGGGCGAAAGAATTCTGCAGATGCTGCCATTCCCTATAGACCAAATGGTCAAAAAATTGATCATAAGGGTAAGCCCTAGGAGACCTGGGTGGCCTAGCAGACCCGAAAACGTATGCAGTCTGCTGCGACTCCCCTGCTTGGTCCAGTCGCAAAGACGCACGAATATCAGTGATAAGTGCGGCCACCAGCGCCTTCTCGCACGCAACCGAGGCCCCCTGGTCTTCCTCACCGTTCAAGAGCCCCAGCTCACCCTCAGAGAGTTCCACTGGGGTCCCCGTGACCACCAAGGCTACTTCCAGCTCAGACTCTTCCCCGATGAAGGAGGAGGGGGTGGACGTTTCTTAGGGGCCCCCGCAGCACGGCTCGGCCCCTCCCGGGGAAAACATTTCCCCAAATATCGACCTCAACTGGTCCAGGGACACCAAAGTCCCAATCGCAGGTTGCGCTTCTGCTGGCTCCTCCTTGGAGGGACCCGCAGGTTCAGCCGCCATTGCGCCCCTGTACACTGACAACAGAAAAGGACCTGACACCCCCACAATGCAGCCCCACCGCTGCCCCACAGATCAACCAGGGGAGAAAAAACCCAGGAGGACTGCACCCACCGCAATCAGCACCCCAGGGAGAGCCCAGCTATACTTGCTGTTTGTTGCTTCTAAAAACGCTGCATCCCAGTAGGAGTGCTAGTGACCGCCAGTCAGAGAGCCTGCACCGCCTGTGCCATCCACGACGTTCCAGGGTGAAAGAGGAAGCATCGGCTACAAACACACATTTTTTCCTTCCCCAGGCACATCCAAAATGGCCGCCACTCGACACTAGGCCAAAATCCCCAAGAAAATGGTCGTGGCTACGGCAAAATGGCGACAATCCACCGCAAAATGGAGGCGGATCGCTGCATGGTGGCTTCTAAGCGCGGGGTGGGGGGGAAGGGGTGTAGGAGGGGGGCAAAAACACCCAATGGAAACCTGCCCTAGAACAGAGACCCTCCACCGGCCGGCCCAAGCCGCCAAGAAGCGCCCAGCCCACCCCCCCTCCGCGCCCCTAGGGGGGAGAGGGGGTCACTCACCAGTCCGACGGGCGTAGCGGGTAGCCACCCGGTTGCAGACCTTCCACCCCTGCCGGAGAGGGATGCTGCAAGCCACAGGCCCCTGGACGGGAACAAGGTCCGGTCACTGGGCGCAAGTGGGGGTCACCCACTGGCCTCCTGCACGGAACGAGCATGATGCGGGGCACCCTGCCACGGCTCGGGTTAGCTCGCATCGGTCGGCCGCGCTGGGGAAAGTACAGGAATCTGGATATCCTGTATGCGCCAGCCGGCTTCTTGATAGCAGTCTTCATCAGAAAGCTTGAAAAAAACAAAAAAGCGGTAGCACAAAAAAGAAACCGCAGGTCCCATAAGGGAGCCAGGTCTAACTCCTTGCACTAGGCATAATAAAACTGATATGCTATGCACAGCAGGGGGGTTATATGTGAGAGAGAGGACGGCCCCCCAGGAGGGGTCAGCTCGCTTTCTTTCTATTTGCCTAGGTCTACTCCTGGTAGGATGTGCATATAACAAACTTGTCAAAAGAAGGGCTGCATCTGTCAGTGAACGTAAGAGCAAAATAAAATTCAGTTTAAAACATGACACACACACACAGAAAAACAGTCTGGGGAACGCCTGCAGATTGAAAAACTACACATACATTTAAAAACATTACAACATACATATATATATATATTTTCCTCAATAAAAGACTTTGGACCATATGGTGGTGTGTGGCCATTTCTTTTCCCTTGGTAAACTGCCTGTGGATTCCACTAAGTAGCATGGCCATACTCTCTGAACAGACTGGGTCTAAGAAAGTATGTCATTGCATAAATCAGCATATTTAAATATAAAAAGAGGTTAGTAATGTAACCCTTAATACTAGGACAGGTTTCCTTCCAAGTACATGTCAAAAGTAGACACAATTAAAAAAAAAAAACATATTTGCAAGTACAAAAAAATAACTGTTGATGTGCCGGAAAAATATTGTGCACTCCACCTTCTTATTTGGGCTGACAACACAATGTCTTTTGAGTTTTGAAATGCCGAGAACATGCTGGCCACCCTTTCTACTTTGCTTTTGATAGATTACTAACACATAACCCCTTCACCCCCTTCTTACACACACACACCACCACCAGAGACGGCCATTGTTAGGTTTACATACACTTTAGCCACTTGCTGACCGCCTGCCGCATCATGGCGGTGGCAAGGTGGCTCGTTATCGCGAAACGCCGTCACCTGACGGTGGCCGTGATAACTAGTATAGTGAGCGTGCGTGCGCCACTGGACGCGCGCTCGGACACTCACTGTGTTCAGGGGGGGCCAGGGAGCGGATAGGGCAGACTCGATCGCCGCCGGCTACCCTCGATGGGCCCCCACGCAGTGTGAGAACGGAGGTCCGTGTAAGTAAACATGGATCTCCGTTCTCATAGAGGGGGAAGGGCGGTGATCACAGGCTTCCTGTATATGGAAGCCGTGATCATCCCCTTCCCCCAGCCAGGGCAGGCCACACACAGTTAGAACACACCCAAGGAACATAGTTAACCCTTAGAGGGCCCCCTGCAGGTTAACCCCTTTACTGCCAATAACATTTACACAGTAATCAGTGCATTTTTATAGCATTGATCGCTGTATGAATGCCAATGGTCCCAAAAAAGTGTCAGCATGGTCCCACATGTCCGCCCCAATATTGCAGTACCGTTAAAAATCGCAGATCGCCGCCATTACTAGTAGAAAAATAAAAAACCCAGAAATGAATTCTCATCATCCGTAAACGCGGCAACTTTTGCGCAAACCAATCAATAAACGCTGATTGCGATTTTTTTAAACATAAATATGAGGAAGAATATAAATTGGCCAAAACCGATGAAAAAAATGTTTTTTTATATTTTTTGGGGGGTATTTGTATTTTAGCAAAAAGTAAGAAATTTGGGTGATTTTGCAAAATTGCCGCTCTTCTTTTGCTTATAGCGACGATCAGAAATGACGCAGAGGTGATCAAATACCATCAAAAGAAAGCTCTATTTGTGGGGAAAAAAAGGACGCAAATTTCCTACAACGTCGCACGACCACGCAATTGTCAGTTAAATCGACGCAGTGCCAAATCGCAAAAAGTGCTCTGGTTCTAAAGTGGGAAATCGCATTTCAGATTGATGCCCAGTGTGTCATTACAATAATAATATACAGTATGTTAGATTGTGTTACGGGTGTATTACGGTTGAGTTTTAGGAAACATTTTCTTGTCCTTTGGCTACAGTATACCATTACAAGTCTAGTAGATCAATCCATAATATTTCTAAAATACCACTCCAAGTTATTAGCTGAAAGGAACTAATCTTTTCCTTCAGAATAGATAGGCACAAATCCATTTCTTAATATCATCCTTTAAAAATGATCCATTCACTAATGCTCACAGATTCCTCTAAGATAACCTCTTATCTTTTACTAAAGAACATTCAGAAAGAGCCATTACATTATCTATTTTTTATTAAAATTATATTCATTGACTGTGGTAGAATCCTTTAATGATCAGAACTGTGATATTTTCAAGACCTGATTATTGCAGTAGAAATCTTGTGTTAGGTATATGGTTCATAAGATAGGTAGAAAAAATGCAGAGGTACCATTGACATTAGGTTAACAAATAAAGACATGGATGTCGAAGACATCTGGGTAATACCTTGTCTTACACAAACCTCAAGTAAGCACATGAATTGAACTAGAACACCTACCTGCAGAGTGTTTTTGCATGTAAGGGATGCTGACTTATACACGACACAAACTCCAGCATTTTATCAAACCTAATGGTACATGAATAATGTTAAAAGAAAAGAAGACTGGGGTGTGCTATTAGAGGCAGCATGCAAGAAGCTTCACATATTTCATTGGATTGTTTAGTTAAAAAATAAGAAATAAGAAACCTGGTAAGGAGACATAGCTGCCATGTTTCCTGAAATATAAAAAGGCTTGGGATTTCTCATTGTATCCCTTTCATTCCGTCTATCCTGCTGGCTTTTATCATGAAGGGTTATTCGCTTGGAATGTGTTTCAAAGAAGTGTTTTTTTTCCAAAACAATCATAATGCATGAATATCTGAAGAAACATTGTTTTTAATAGGAGACTGTTCACACTAACATACTGTGTTATAGTGGCTCGGAAGAGAGCTCTGTATGCTACAATTTGTGTGCATTGACCTGCTTTTTGGCAGCCAGGTCATTTGAAATGGAAGCCTTCAAAAACTAAAAGCAGCACATCCTAAATGCATGTCAAAGCATGTTAGCATTTTAGTGTGAACAAGTTCTAAGGCCTTGCATATTCAAGTATTGGCTGGACAGAGCAACTTTTTTTTTTTCAAGTTCTACACAATGGACTTGGCTGTGCGATGCACTGAGCACAAAATATTATGCTAATGTATCGCTGCCCTGGTGAGAGTCGCAAGAAATATCAATACCCCTCTCGTAACCCTGGCCCTGTGAATCCTCTGCCACCTCTGACACACTGGGTTCACTCATGGTGTTAGTGCATCTTCAAGTAATGACACAGTAATGGAATACACCAGGCTGAATTGAATCAGTATTGCTTACTCAAAGAATATCTCAAGGAAAGAACCTTGTCCCAACAGGGTATGGTTAAATACAGAAAAGTGGTTCAGAAAACGGAATAAACGTCACACGTTAGCATAAAATACTTAAAACAAATTACTCCAGTATATAGTTGGATGCACTGCACATGTGAGTGGGGCACAGGGGAACAGGGGAACAGAGGAATGACTCCTGGAAGTGTCAGACCACTCTCTACTGCTCACTCACACAAGAGCAGCCAGACAGCAGATAAACAAATACAAGATACAAATACAAATGCTAGAACAGTAATTATCACAATATTACACCTGTTCTTAGAGAGAGAGCTCTTTGGTGAATGCAGCAAAATATTTTTCCTAAGTGAGGGGGAGAAAGAGAAGTGAATGTAGTACAGTGTCCCCTTGCTTGGCAGTTCAACTGATCTTCAGCTAGCTTTATGTTGTGCAAATGTAAGCAATAAGTAATGGCTGATGAACAATGATAATCCAAAGAAATGAAGTATGATCAAAATAGCACTCTTCTAGTATAGGAACAGTATAAGCTTCACAGTGATCACTGACTTGTTAAATTGGATGGATGTCTGTGTATAGTGTCCACATTGAAGCATGTGAATAAACCTCCTTTTGTATTAAAGATGTTATCAGATGCAGTGAAGTAAAGCTGTCTATACACAGTGTTTGTTAAGATGGGTGTTCACCCGGTCACCACACAGGAACAGAAGATCTAACTGCTGTAGATAACCGGGGTGAGGATGATGATGATGATCTCTTCGGTCTGTTGCTCTTGGGATGTTCTCCGGCCTTTACCGCTTCACACCACGTGGCTCTCCCGGATCTGTCACCCCTGCGGGGTGTATGGAACAGGAACAGGCTCCAACTGCAGTAAAGCAGGATACTTAAGCTGTTAGTTGCTGTCCTTCAGGGTATCTGGGTTGATAAGTCTGTAAAAGCAGGCAGCGACTCCGCCGCTTCTAACACAGATTCCCTGCATACAGATCCACGCGGGTCCAGAGAGAGCACACCAGGCCCAAAGCCTCTGTTCTTATAGTCTCTCCCAGGTGGCTCCTCTTCTCCCAGAAATCTCCTCCCGTCAGCCTTCTGGAAGCTGTAGTTTCTCCCCAACACAGCCAGGGGGCAAATCCTTGCATGTGAACTACCTACCCCGGAATGCATTGTTTTCTCATCACTTTCTGAGTCATAAATCAGCCAAGTTGGAACACTAGGGGAACAACTGCATTATGATTAATAGTAAAGAATGTCTACCTTTTGCCGGGGATGGAAATACCCAGCTCCTGGCTAAACTAAGTAGGAAACAGCCTACCTGTATTGAAGTCTGGATAGTGAATCAATGTAATTTTATACATTTTACATGAATAAAAATTAGGAGAGGCTATAAATAATTTTGAAATGAATATAATATTTTGATAGTTTTGCAATGTTATAAATCCCCAAGCTCTGATTTATACAGTATACAGTATAATAGTTGGAAGTAAGAGAAACTACCATAAGGATGCAGTACTATTTGGCAAAAAGTTAAAGCAATTTTCATAGTCTATGAAACTTTTGTAAATGCCAGAATCTTGGTGCACTGATTGTGCTTATGACTGTTGCGCTTAAAGTTAGCTTTAACAATCCAATGATTATGTCATTTAGGTCTTACAAAATATGTCAAGCATGAGATGACATATTTACCAAGTGTAAATGAAAATGACTACTGCGCCCAAGCCACAAAAGGCTCAGACCTTTGGGTACTGGTTTTAAGTCGCTGTTCTTCACATGGATAGTATTCATAGGAAGAACATAACCACAAGCACATAAATCCAGAGTGTCATACAAAGTTGCTGGGAAACTTTTGTTTCTGATAGTCAAGCAAGATGCCCTCTGGATCCCCAACTCTGACACATTTTAACCAACATGTACAGTTTAACCCGTGTAGTGCCTCCCCCCTCCACGGGAGCCGCTTGGTATGATGGGTTCTTTGTTCTGCCAAAGCTCTTTAAACTGCTCAGCCCCCACTGACACACCTGTGCAACTTAAAGGTTAGTATGCTACCACTCTACAATATCACAAAGAAAATAGGCACAAGCAACTTGATAGTAGATCAATTAGATGTATTATGGCAAGGCAAGTTAGACAATGCATGAATCAATAAACAGGCAACTGAATATGTTTAAAAATGCTGCACTGGTTAAGGTGAACACTGGCCTATAATAAGTCAATTGACTAACTGCAATAACGTTAAACCAAATTTCAGCTGGTATAAACAGTGCACAATATTACAACGTTAACTAACCCATAAAAAATGTCCTAAAGTGCACGTTACGCATACAGCCCTAATAATGGGTGTATGTGTTCCTCACAAGGGGTACCCCTGAAAATGGTATAAAGTAACTGGCGCCTATTTAACAGTAATAAGCCCACTATCTTTGCGGGCCTTCTGTAACATGGCGCATGTGATGCTCTCCCTTTAAAGCTCTATGCAATAGATGGCTGATGGGCTGATAAGTAAGGAGCTGTCTCTATTGGAATTACCTGTGGTCAGTAAGGAATTAAGCTTAGTTGTTCCTGCTTACCACATTGGATCCGGAACAAAGCGTTTGGTGGTCTGTTGTCACAAATGGCTCAGTCTCTCAGCTCTGATACTCATGGACTCTGTCCTTTCTGGTTGTGTACACACACACAGCAATAGGTCCCTCCAGCTCTGGTCCAAGCACAGCAAAGGAAATTAGTTCTCATGCTTTCTGATGTGGGTACGGACACCACAGGCGGTGGCTCCACACTCTCTGGTCTCTACACCACTCTGCTGTGGCCCTGGGGCTCTGCACAGATTATGTTCCCTCAAGCATAGAGCACAGACCCCAGTGACAGCTCTGCACTCTATGGCTCCCTTCACTAGACTGAATTGCCCAGGAAAAGTCTGATCTTTCCTCCTTTTGTGAGTAGGGAATCTTGGGTATTGAAGTCCAAGCCCGCATAGCCTCCATTGTACTGTGCTCCTTTAGAACTGCATGCCCCATGATCCTCCTATAGCCTCCCACTGATTGGTTTATGGCCACTGCTACTGGGGGGAAGAAGGAGTGGGGGAATTTCACACAAATCTGCTCCTGTCAGCAGCAGCAAGGAGAGAGGAGGAGAACACACAGCCCACTCTATAGCGCAACAGGGAAGCAGAGAGAGGTGGGCAAGACGCCAAGCTGGTGGCAGTACCTGGCTACATATTTAAAAATTGCTATACCTAAATGTAGCGCCCCCATAGTAATAGGAGATTTTTGCTAGGAGAGGCAAATTTAGTCAGGCCTGACAAAGTGCAGGCCTGAATGCTTTGATCTGGGAAATGGGAGTGGCCCAGGAAGAACTGGAGATCACAGGAAGGAACACACCTTGGTTACTCCTCCCCTTTTTGTTTCCAGAAGGCTCTGGAAAAGGGGGACCAATCCCCGATCTGGATTGGCAGGGGGCAGGTCTCCTTAAATACTGTGGTCTGCCCAGCTGGGGGAGGAGAAGTTTGGGTGGAAGAGGGGAGATGTAGCAGGGTTGCGGAGGCCTCACCCGGGAGGGAGCCCCCAGTCTGGGGGGGTGACCTTGAGGCCTGGGAGCTTGGGTGCAGCCAGGAGTGGAGGGAGATCCTGGAGCAGCGCAAGAGAGCAGGAGAGCAACTGAGAGGCAAACACCAAAGTGGGAAGGAAAGAGAGAGCTGTCTTGACTGAAAGCCCGGCCGGGCACCTAGGACCTGTAAGTACTGTCCAGCAGGAACTAGAGCCCCCAGCCCCACTGGCCATAGGTCTGCCCATAGCTGTTCCCTGTCCAGCAGAGTTAGTGCAGGAGGGGGTGTAGCCTCTGGTGACCTGGAAGAGGAGCAGAGAGACAGACCACTTGATTGGGGTTCCCCCAAACTGCAAGCCAAGTTTGGATCCCTGGAAAGACCTGTAGAATGGTCGTCCCCTGATGAGAATCCAGATGAGGAAGAGTGGGAGACAGGAGAGTCCCATGGGATGGACACCCCACCAGAGGACGGGAGAGAACCAGAGTCTGAACTAGACACAGATAGAGCTGCAGGATCCCTATCGCCCTTAGTCAGCTGTTCCTTAGTAGGCCCCCCACTACCCAGACCAAGGTAGGTACCTTCCGGCAACAGGTGATCAGATCTCCTGGCACATTGATCTGGCTGGGGAGAGGGAAGGTAAAGGAGTTACTTAGGCTCTTCCGGTTCCAACGGGAGGTACAACGCAAAGTTGCCTTGGAGTGGGGCCTAGACTTTCCATTCGTCCCTCCCCATATCATGGATGTCGTGGAGAGGTCCAGAGGAGAGTGGGAGGACGAGATGATATGGGAATATTTGCAAATGATGAGAATTATTTTCTGGGGTTTTTTTTTTGTTTTTTTTTTACTAGTAATGGCGGCGATCTGCGATTTTTAGCGGTAGTGCGATATTGCAGCGGACATGTCGGACCAGTTTGACACCTTTTTGGGACCATTGGCATTTATGCAGCGATCAGTGCTATAAAAATGCACTGATTACTGTGTAAATTCCATTAGCAGTGAAGGGGTTAACCTGCAGGGGGCGCTCTAAGGGTTAACTGTGTTCCCTCAGTGTGTTCTAACTTTGTGAGGACTGGCTGGCAGGGGAAGGAGAGTGATCACGGCTTCCATATACAGGAAGCCCGTGATGACAGCCCTCCCCCTTCTGTCAGAACGAAGATCCATGTTTACATACACGGACCTCCGTTCTTTCACTGCAGGGGGGCCATCGCGGGTAGCCGGCGGAGATAGAGTGCGCCCTACCTGCTCCCTGGCCCTCCCAGAATACAGTGAGAGCGCCTCCGGCGCCGTGTGCTCACAATATTTGTTATCGCGGGCACTGTCAGGTGATGGCGTTTCGCGATAATGAACCACTGTGCTGCCGTCACGCTGCGGCGGACGGTTGGCAAGTGGTTAAAGTATCCACTGGTGTCGGTGAGTGACAGACCCTGGGAGCTGGAGAAGAGGACTGGAACAGGCTGGGAGGAGAGAGGACAGTCTGTGGAAAGTGGAGGAGCCAGTCAGGTGAGCGGTGTCACTGGATAGTGAGGTAGGCCGGAGTGGCCTGGAAAAAGATGAACTGGGAGCAGTAGTCCATCAAGGCCTGGCTAGCACAATTGTACTTAGCTACACCATAAGGGCCCGTGGCCTTACAATCTGAGGGCCCATGGCCCTTGCCTGTAACAGGCGGTCCAGAGGTCCTGCTGACAAAGTGCAGGCCTCACCATGTGCTAGCTAGGGTGGAGGAAGAGGTAATGGAGGCTTGATAAATTTCCCTTCAGTCCTAACAGTGGAAAGAAGCAAGTGTTGCACAGGAGAGAAGTGAAGGAGTATAACAGTTAGCAAATATCAGTGCTGGAGGAAGAAGGAGAGTAACAGTCAGCAAGTGTCAGTGCTGGAGGAAGAAGGAGTGTATATACTGTGGTGTATATAATATGGTCCTGGTTATTGATCTCTGCGCATCCCACAGCCATCTCTAACCTATCCAAGTTTAACCCCATAATAAAACAACAACAACAACAAAGTTCAATGACTACAGATGAATGGAGAAATATATGATTGAGGGCAGAGTGACGGGTGAACCACAACTACCAGCCACCACTAAGGGGGCCATTGGCTACATAAACTTTAGCTTTAAAAAAGACATAACGATCGGTCTGGAAGGCTTTGGCATCAGCAGAATGACATTTCCAATGTACAGATAAGTACATAAATACATGAATAAGTTTGAGAACAATGTGAATGCAGTTTTTGTGCACTTTAATACAGCCATCTATATTTCTGGCTATTTCTATATGAGAGGTGGTAGAGCTGCACATAATACAGTATATTGTTTGAAAAGAGAAGTAGGCGGTGTCTATGCTGTGCACTGACTGTGTACTTTCATGTACTAAATGGACATCCCCATGAGCTATGATAGCCATCATGCTGTGGACAAACTTTGCCCATTCATAGCCAACAATGTAGCTCAAGTATATATCAACAATTTTCTGCTGTAGCTGAAATCTCACTGCTTAATGTATTTATCCTTCCCAGCTCTACATTTCTTGCTATTTATATGTGTATCCTGAAGTTACTTGATTCTGTTGTCAGCTTTTACTTGTTCCAGCTCAGCTGAGACGATTCTGTCAAATTGTAGTTATTTGAATTAAGCAATTTACAGATTGTAAATTTCCTGACACTTTCCCCTCTAATGGAAGAAGTCAGTCAAAAGCAGCAGCTTTCACTTATGTGACAAAACAAATCAGATGCCACTTTATTTGTGTAATCTGCACCAGGTTATTATTTGCATAGCCATACTTTTTTTGTACATTTATGCATGTTTACACTTCCGTTGAACCTTGACGCGCTCCCAGCCCTCTATTCAAGCCTTATAACCACCTGTCCATGATCCAGCCAGATACAAACCATAAAACCATAGAGCTGCTTGGTAAAAATCTTCTTAGCCGGGCCCACACATGCGTAGTACACTGTCAATGCGTGGGCTGTCTCACCAGATTTTACCAAGCAGCTCTATGGCTATGAGTACAATACTTGATTGGATCAGGGACACGTGACTAAGATCCTCTGACAAACCCAGCAATCACAATTATTTCTGGAAGGAAGAGAGGAAAGATCCCCGGTGCCGTACATCCACGGAGTCCTTTGGTGGTAATAAGAGACACAACCACAGCTTGGGCTCCTGCCAGGCCATGGCCCCAAAGGGTTTTGCTCCGCCCCCTGGAGCTTAGTCATTTGGAACTAAGGGGAACCATGAGTAAGCTTCGTGGGCAGTGCAAAATGCATCAGAGATGTGGCATGGCGGGAGCCCAGGCTGAGGTTGCCTCTCTTATTACCACCATAGGACTCCGTGCATGTGCGGCACCAGGGATCTTTCCTCTCTTCCTTCCAGTGACCACAGGAGCTGGGACGAGCTCCATTCCCTGCTGGAATGGCATCCCTCACACTACTCCCCACAGAAATCGAGCCTGAGCGGCACACTAACAAACCGTGAGTCACAATCATTTGCTGTTGATATGTGACTCATTGCAGTTCCCTGGGCACAAGTGATTATGGTGTCCGTTTATCAAGGAGTGGTAAAATACCGCTCCTGACTTCTCAGGCATTCTCAGAGGAGATCGCTCTCCTCTGAGTGACGGTTTATCAAGGTTTGGAGATCGCTTCTCACACTGAGTATTGAAGCGATCTCCAAACGCTGTGAACTTCTGAGAACGGCTCCTGTGACTGTAATCTCGCGCGATACAGCGGGATTACAGTACTAGGAAGCTCAAGATAGTAACGTTTAAGCACCAGACATTACACACCTCATATTAATATAAAAAAAAAATGTTATAAAACACTACTTTAATAATAGCATTTTAATGCAAGTAGAATTATATATATATACATATAAAGAATCATTAAAAACAGCGATTGAAAAAAATAATATATATACATATATAAATTGCTAATCAGCCAATCACATGGCAGCAACTGAATGCATTTACCCCTTTCACACCAGAACGTTTTTCAGGCGCTTTGCGCTACAAATAGGAACTGAAAAACTCCCAGTTTGCTTTCACACTGGGGCGGTGCGCAAGCGGGACGGTAAAAAAAGTCCTCCTAGCCGCATCTTTGCAGCAGTGTGGGAGCGGTGTATTCACCGCTCCTATACCACCCCTGCCCATTGAAAACAATGAAGCGCTGAACACCAATTCGGGAGCGCCGCTAACCGTCACTTTAATACCTGTTTAACCCCTTGTGGGGGGTTAAAAGTGCACCGTCGCCGCCCGAATATTGGTACCATAGGGCTGCTATAACGAGCAGTAAAGCGACGCAAATTATGGAGTTCAAACTTACGTAACACCGTACAGTATAGATGAAACGAATGGTAAAATGTACTCACATAGGAAGTCAGAACAGTGCCTGTATGACCTGCTACTGTGTAGCTAATCCAAAGGTAACATGGTGACGCACAGGCTCCGCCTTACGCGTTTTGTCATATGATGCCTCCGATGACGTATGACGAAACGCGTAATGCAGAGCCTGTGCGTAACCACGCTACCTTCGGATTAGCTACACAGTAGCAGGTCATACAGGCGCTGTTCTGACTTCCTATGTGAGTACATCTTACCATTTGTTTTATCTATACTGTACGGTGTTACTCTATGGAAGTTCTTTCTCCTCATGTCTATTAAGATTCCGAATATGATCTAACAGAGAAGGCAAACATCCCCAACACATATAGCCAGTTAACGGTGTACGGAGAGGACAAGGCATTGGGATGTTGTGGGAAGCTGTGGATTACTAAAGGAGCCCTGAAGGGCTGGACTTTTATGCATATGACTTTTTAACGGTCTGTGGATACCAGTTTCAGTTTTCCTATTGTATCACATACGTGGAGAAATGAGAAGAGGTTCTGCATGTTTAAGAGCAGATTCACGCTTTTTAACCGCTTTGATATGAATTTCTAACGTTTTTGCCCAGTTTACACCTTGCTTAGTAGGAATACATAGAATAGGAGCGCACAGTCCTAAATCATATATTTTGTGAACTGACTGGTGCTTTTTAACCACTTTAAACATCTGTATCAATTTTGTATCTATTTGCATACTTGCACATCTTTGTATTTTTGCACAATATCAGTACATTTACATTTACATTTAACAGGATTGTGAATCAACCTGCACTTTTTAACAATTTTAAACACAGTATTGCACTCAATCTGCATCAATTTGCACATTTTTCTGTATTTTTGCACAATAACAGTACAATTACACCCACAGAATTGTATCCTGTATCATTTTCATATTTTTGACACTTTAGAGCCAATTGGCACTTCACAAACTCAAATTTCAAATTAGCACGTGTTAGGTTATAGTTGATCACCTACTTTTTAGCACGCCTATGCACTTTATTATTTTGGCAAAATCACAAAGCCCACTACATCTATTATAGTTTCTTCACAGCACCTGCTACATCTCCACCCTTGCACCCGACACTCTCCTCCCCCCTGCTGGGCTGATCACAGTATTTAAGGAGGCCTGCCAACCCAGGTTGGGGATTGGTCAGGGCTCCTTAACATACTTCAGAAAGTGACACCTCTTCTCCCATCCCCTTTTTCCAGAGCCTTCAGGAAGCAAAGGGGAGGAGTATCCAAGGGGTGATCCTTCCTGCAATCTCCATCTCTCCCCGGGCCTCTCCCCTGCCCAGATCAAAACACTCAGGCCTGCACTTTTAGTCAGGCTTGACTAAATTTTGCCTTTCCTAACAAAAAACCCACTACAAAAAGCACACCTATCACTATGGGGGCGCTACATACATCTCACAAAAGTGAGTACACCCCTCACATTTTTGTAGATATTTTATTTTATCTTTTCATGTGACCACACTGAAGAAATGATACTTTGCTACAATGTAAAGTAGTGAGTGTACAGCTTGTATGTAGCCATGTGCTCCCTCAAGAGTGGCTGATAGTTGTGGTCCACCTGCCTGTTGCCCTCAATCACATGAATTCCACACACCCAGAGTCACTGAACAGGCTGGTACTTTGTTTTGTTGTTTTATTTAGGGATTCAACTTGGATAGGGATTATGGATGACTGTGGGGTGGCCAGTAATTGAGCATGGGACCTTCAGGACATGAATCAGGCATCAGGACCACCTGTTGTGGGTAAGAGTCACAGATTTCCATCCAGGAAACCATGGACCATCTCTGTTGTAGCTAAGTATGTTGGTGCTAGCTGGGCCTTAGATGATCTTCAATTCCCAGCCCATCCATCTTCCAGACCCATCTGGGTTGTCCTGCGGTCTAATGGCTCTCCTTCCACTTGCTTGACTCCTCCCAGCCTCTACAAACTGCATGCTTTCTTCCCAGACTGTTTCAGCCTTCTCGTCCAACTCCCAGGGGCTGCCACTCACCGACTATATGGTGGATCCTTTAAACAGTCTCTTTCCATGTAGAACTGAGCTTCTCTCCTGCTTCCTTGTGCCACCCCAGGAGCCGACTCCCGCTCCCAGCTGCACCCAAGCCCCAGGCCTCAGGTTCACCTCCCAATACTGGGCACTCCCCTCCCGGGGCGAGGCCTGATCCGCAGCTCCAGCTACATCCTCATCTCTTCCACCCGAACTCTCTCCTGACACCTGCTGTCAGAGCACTGTATTTAAGGAGGCGTGCTCCCTGCCAATCCAGCCTGTGGATTGGTCAGACCTCCTTGTCATACCTCAGGAAGTGACACCTCCTCATCCATCCCCTTCTAAAGCTTTCCAAGCTCAAGGGGAGGAATCTCCAAGGGGTGTCCCTTCCCTCCATCTCCAGCCACTCCCAGCCCAGATCAAAACATTCAGGCCTGCACCTATAGTCAGGCCTGACTAGATTTTTCCTCACCTACCAAATTCTACAAAAGCACCTACACTATATGGGGGCGCTACATGTATAACAGTGTAAATTTGCTGTCCCCTCAAAATAACTCAACACACAGCCATTCATTGCCAAACCACTGGCAACAAAAGCGAGTACACCCCTAAGTGAAAATGTCCAAATTGGGCCCAAAGTGTCAATATTTTGTGTGGCCACCATTATTTTTCAGCACTGCCTTAACCCTCTTGGGCATGGAGTTCACCAGAGCTTCACAGATTGCCACTGGAGTCCTCTTCCACTCCTCCGTGACCACATCACGGAGCTGGTGGATGTTAGAGAACTTGCACTTCTCCACCATCCATTGGGGGATGCCCCACAGATGCTCAATAGGGTTTAGGTCTGGAGACATGCTTGGTCAGTCCATCATCTTTACCCTCAGCTTCTTAGCAAGGCAGTGGTCATCTATGAGGTGTGTTTGGGGTTGTTATCATGTTGGAATACTGCCCTGCGACCCAGTCTCTGAAGGGAAGGGATCATGCTCTGCTTCAGTATGTCACACTAC
>BLSH010536470.1:1673521-1693661 GCA_018402905.1 Glandirana rugosa | reverse complement strand
AAATAAAGATACATTTTAAACAAAATCACCATTGTATGTAAACTTTTGATTAGGGTCATTTGGGTAGTTTCTGTTGTCATTATGATTTAAAAAGAGTAAACACAGTTGATTGATAATAAATGGCTTCAGCCAAACACTAACCATAAGTGAACGAAATGTTTTTGTGTTATTATTCATATTCTCTGAAAAATGGCCAAGAAATCATAAATTCTGCCAGGGTATGTAAACTTATGAGCGCAACTGTAGATTGGGGTGCTTGCCATCTGCACAGCTTGTTGGCTGAATTGTATGTGGGGATGCATTGGATGCTTTCAGCTGCCATTGTGCTTTTGCTGTGCCTTAAAGGAGAAGTGGGCCCCATCCAGATAAACCTGTCCTTAATTTATCCATTGCTATATATGCTCCAACTTGGGAGACTCTGAAAACTATAGAGTTAGGACCACAGTATACAGAAGAGCCTTAATGAGGCATTGTGGCTTTCATGTATATTTTCAAATGCTTGCAACTTAACCCTCTGTCTTTGACACATGCTGTTAGACATGACTAATTTGGGTAAGTGTGCTGAGAATTTTTTTGTTGTTTGTAATGAAGGGGAGAAGCTAGACCTACTCACATTAAGAGGACAGCAAGGCAAGGTATGCAGAGTTTTATATATATTTTGTATGATCCTACATGAGAATTCCAGGAATGGCATGCAATGGAGAGTCCCACAGTAAGGGCATGGACCTGAGTTGACAGGCTTAATGGGCATATGCATTATTGTAGGTGCATTCCACATCGAGATTACTTTAGGATGCTTCTGAGATCATTCAGAGTTCATTAACAAATTCATTTGACCAGTGCCACTAATAAGGGTGTAGCATCGGTCCTCCTGTATGGGACCCAGGCTCTATATGTTCAACAAAGGGCCCATACAGCTTTATGGCAGTTCACCGACTGGCAGGGTGGGGAGCAATTACTAGAACTGATCCCCCGTGACTCCCCCTGCATTACAACCATCTTCTCATCCTCTCCCTGCAGCTTGGTTCCAGTAATTGTGTTCTCCCGCTATTCTGATCATCCTCTACAATCAGATCCTCCCTTCCTGCAGCTCCAATTCTCCTGCGGGGGACAACTGCTGGATGTCAGGTTGGGAGTGGGTGGACCAGTAAATATGTCATATTTACTGGCCCCTTCATTTCTTGAATGAACACAGTAAGCAATGGGTAATGATTGTCCCTATGTTAATTTATAACTGAAGAATAGTAAACTGTGTTTATTATGCTTTGGTTTGTGAATGAACAAGGAGCTTCTGTACAGAATGTCTCCCATTCATTCTTTCTGCAGTGCAGCTGAAGCTGCAGAAAAAGGGATTATGTCCTCTCTTGGTACTCTGGGCGTGTGAATGAGTGGTTTGCTCATAGAGCTAGAGCCACCTGTTACTCTATGGGGACGCAGCGGCTGTACAAACACAGCCACAGTCCCTAGCTTGACAGGTATGCAGATGCAGGTAAGTGGCTCAAATGCACACTGTCAGTGTTTGTTGCTGTACACCTGCACCCACATGCCTGTGGGGAGGGAGGTGCCCTGTCAGGTAGGCTATACGAGGCCCCATGATTTATAACAGTAGCCCTGCATTTGTGACTTGCATCTTACCTTGTTCTAAGCTGCATCAATCTGCTTTTGCATTTCCCTTGACTTGTAAAAGGAAAGAAGCAGTTCTGGCAGAAGTCCATCAATATTGGCCCTAATGCAGATTAATTTTAAAGCTTGGCTCCAGGAAACATGAAAATTTTCCCCTCAGAGTGGGGCTGCGTTCCACAACAAGGGTTAACTGCTCGTTTAGATCTGGGGGCATGGAAAAGTAGCTTTACTCACCTGATCCTCCATTTCTGCAGGCTCCTCTGTGCTACTACACCAGTCCCTGCAGAATCTTCTCCCCTATGCTCTGGCGGTCTAAGGTCCTAATGTCATCAAGATCGATACAGGCATCATAGCCATGTATGAGGACACTGAGGGAGAGTTGACCGTTGGAGCATCGATATCTGCCAGGAAAACAGAAGACTCGGTAAATAAAATTGCTTTTACCATCTCCTAGACTAAACAAGCAGTTAAAGCGGAGTTCCACCTACATTTGGAACCTCTGCTTCCCGGATTCCTCCTCCCCTCCGGGGGGGGGGGGGGCGGATACTTGTCGTGTCACCACTTCCGGGAGTCCGGGCCAAGGCAAATTACGCCAGCGGCCTGGCTCCCTCCTCCGCCGCCGGGCCAGTAGCAGTGGCGCAGCAGAGCCTCACACATGCGCAGTAGGGGCCCAGCGTGAAGCAGTAATGCTTCACTGCCATGTTCCCTTACCCACATCAGCTGAGGTGCCAACATCGCTCCAGGACAGGTGTCTTATTATTGAAAGTCAGCGTCAGCAGCTACAATATGTGTAGCTGCTGGCTTTTAATTTTTGCTGGGCTGAGCGGACCTCCGCTTTAAGCCTTGCAGTGTGGGAGCAGCCTTATTTTAAGGGAGAATTGTCAGGTTTCCCTGGAGCTTTAAAATATAACTAAAGGCAACCTTTTTTTTTATTTTTGGACACAGTGGAGTGGAATTAGAGCAGCTGTCATGTTTTTATTGCTCTCTGTGTCCCCCTTACACTATCCAAATAAAGTTTTACTTTTAGTTTTTCTTAAGTTCTTCTTAGTTCTTTATTAAAGTGACTGTTGGACCGAGAACACATCTATAACTATAGAAAACGATACAACTGTAATTGGGCCCAACAACTCGGGGGGGGGGGGGGCATCTCTTTTTCTCATAGAATAGAATGGAATAATTTGATACAAGAACCCTTTTTGCTTTCATAGTATTTTATAGACTGCTTTTGAGATAGAGAGTACTGGGCCAGGGGGTTCTTTCAATGTAGTTACGACCTGGTGTGGACCCCTAAAAACTGTTTTTTTTTTTTGTTTTTTTACCCACATAGGGTTATCATCTCACAGAAGTGGCTGTGCAGATTTGCAGCAGAAAGGGTTTAAATATACATAGTGAGCCCTGGAGTTCTTCTAATAGGGTGATACTGCTGTTCAATTATCTAAGACATATAAAAAGCAAGATGCTCAACTCCAGACACAAAAAGTTTAATTTACATATCTTTTCCTTTGCACCAACTAGCTGCAAAGGATATACGTAAATGCACTCTAGACACAAAAAGTTTACATATTTTTCTCAGCATTATCAGCCGCAAAGCATATACAGTGCATCCAGAAAGTATTCACAGCGCTTCACTTTTCCACATTTTGTTATGTTACAGCCTTATTCCAAAATTGATTAAAGTCATTATTTTCCTCAAAATTATACAAACAATAACCCATAATGACAATGTGAAAGAAGTTTGTTTGAAATATTTGCAAATTTATTAAAAATAAAAAGCGGAAAAATCGCATGTACATAAGTATTCACAGCCTTTGCCATGACACTCAAAATTGAGCTCAGATGCATCCTTTTTCCACTGATCATCGTTGAGATGTTTCTATAACTTGATTGGAGTTCACCTGTGGTAAATTCAGTTGATTGGATATGATTTGTACAGGCACACACCTGTCTATATAAGGTCCCACAGTTAACAGTGCATGTCAGAGCACAAACCAAGCCATGAAGTTCAAGGAAATGTCTGTAGACCCCCAAGACAGGATTGTATGGAGGCACAGATTGGGGGAAAGGGTACATAAACATTTCTGCAGCATTGAAGGTCCCAATGAGCACAGTGGCCTCCATCATCTGTAAATGGAACACGTTTGGAACCACCAGGACTCTTCCTAGAGTGGGGTCTTAGTTAGGAAGTTGACCAAGAACCTGATGGTCACTCTGACAGAGCTCCAACATTTCTCTGTGGAGAGAGGAGAACCTTCCAGAAGAACAACCATCTCTGCAGCACTCCACAAATCAGGCCTGTATGGTAGAGTGGCCAGATGGAAGCTACTCCTAAGTAAAAGGCACATGACAGCCTGCCTGGAATTTGCCAAAAGGCATCTGAAGGACTCTCAGACCATGAAAAACAAAATTCTCTGGTCTGATGAAACAAAGATTGAACTCCTTGGCCTGAATGGCAAGCATCATGTCTGGAGGAACCAGGCACTGCACATCACCTGGCCAATACCATCCCTACAGTGAAGCATGGTGGTGGCAGCATCATGCTGTTGGAATATTCTTCAACGGCAGGAACTGGGAGACTAGTCAGGATCGAGGGAAAGATGAATGCAGCAATATACAGAGACATCCTTGATGAAAACCTGCTCCAGAGCGCTTTGGACCTCAGACTGGGGCGAAGGTTCATCTTTCAACAGGACAACAACCCTAAGCACAAAGCAAGGATAACAAAGGAGTGGCAACTCTGTGAATGTCCTTAAGAGACCCAGCCAGAGCCCAGACATGAAACCGATTGAATATCTCTAGAGAGATCTAAAAATGGCTGTGCACCGATGCTTCCCATGCAACGTGAAGGAGCTGGAGAGGTCCTGCAAAAAAGAATGGGAGAAACTGCCCAAAAATAGGTGTGCCAAGCTTGTAGCATCATACTCAAAAAGACTTGAGGCTGTAATTAGTGCCAAAGGTGCTTCAACAAAGTATTTAACAAAGGCTGTGAATACTTATGTACATGTGATTTTTTTTCGTTTTTTATTTTTAATAAATTTGCAAAGATTTCAAACAAACGTCTTTCATGTTGTCATTATGGGGTATTGTTTGTAGAATTTTGAAGAAAATTGTGAATTTAATCAATTTTGGAATAATGCTGTAACATAACAAAATGTGGAAAAAGTGAAGCCCTGTGAATACTTTCCGGGTGCACTGTAATTGCACATTGTGAGCACCAAATGCTTTTGCACACCTTGATATTAAAGTAAAGTGTAACTAAAGGAGGCGAAGAAAGGACCAATCACGCTACACAATGAGAGAGAGCAGCAATGACTGGTCTTCTTTACAGAAGCTGTTTCATATTGAATTTCTGCACTGCTCTGGAAAATATACACAAAGAACACCAAGATTCAGTAAGAATACTCTAGTATTTAGGCATTATTTGTTTAGCCTTAAAATGTCACTTTTGGGTAGACTGGCCCTTTAAAAAAAAAGCATTATGGAGGAGTAGCAAAGGTTTTTGGCAGTTTGCCTTGGACAGTGCTGACAGTTCAGTCATATCTGATTTGTACTGGGTGTGTGAAGACTAATGGAAGTTTGACAATATATATCTGTTCAGTTTTTCCCTCTTTGTTTTTTGATGTTCTCAGTTTTCGCATCATGCATCAGTGATCTCCTGGCTCCTGACCTTACTATCCAGTTTCTCTTCACCTGATGTCTCATCCTGTTTCCTGGGTTACCATTGCCTGGTTATTTCCTGACCTGCGTGCTACATCTTGCAATTACAAGCAGTAACAGCCCTGACCTGTGTCTACTATTTGAATTAGATCTGCTGCCCCACATTACCTTTCTGCTCTGACAAATAAAGAATATTCCAGGACCACTATGTTCACTGCTAAGTTCTAACATAAAACATCCGATCCAGGATGCACTGCTAGCTATTGCAAAAGTACCCCCATGCCTTGGCCAGTTCAGATTAGCTTGCAATCATCCTACTAAAAAACTATTACAAGTCTGAGTTTTTACAACTAGTTGACTACAGGGCCAGGAGACAACATATTTCCAATCAAAGACTTTGTTCACTAATAGTTTGCTTAAAGTGATTCCAAAGTCTATTTTTTTTTTTACATGAATGTATTTTCTGCATGAAAGTAGAACTATGGACAAATTGTTTTTTTTCTATTTTGGATAGAGCAAGGGAGGTTATAACCCCTGCCAGATTTGTTTTTACCATCTGTGTCCCATTGCTGAGATTTCCCTTCACTTCCTGTCCCATAGCCAAACAGGAAGTCAGAGGAATAGACAACAGAGGAAAGAATGAACAGGATTTTTCAGGCATCAAAAAGACATTGGGGTAGATGTAAAAAAACTTTTATTACAAATAATTAAAATCCATTAGGACAAGTGAAAAGAATACATTTAGAGATTGCATAAAAACATATATCATAAGTTAATGAATACTTGATCACAGCATAACTCCAACGTTTCGACTATCCAAAGTCTTCTTCAGGGAGTTTCTCTTAGTTGGAAAGTACATTACCTAAAATATATGTTGACAATGGCTCATGCACCTGATTGCCGCTCCATCCCTGGGAAAGCAAGGGACCTGGGAGACCACTCAAAGGAGGGTGCAAAGATTAATCAGTGGCATACAGGTCGGGTGCAGCCCAAACTGAAGCCGTAGTAACCACATACACCATATGGGGGAACGAGAGGGGAATAAAGGAACACCCCCAAGAGGCCACCATGGAGCTTAAATGTAGGTTTCAATATTCCCCATGGATCCTTATACAGCCACAGAAAAATGTGATGTTGGCCCAGGAATTGAAGGCATAAGGCCATCCTTATGCAGCCACAAGGAGATGGTATAGCAGGGCAGGCAGGCGGGAAGATGGTCATCAGCTTCCATGTGAAATCATTAGCGGGACTGCCTACATCACCCCTTTTTAAACTGTGGATGGCCTTCAATTCCCCAAGAAGGCCATCCACAGTTTAAAAAGGGGTAATGTAGGCAGTCCCACTAGTGTTCTTTTATTCCCCTCTCATCCCCCCATATCGTGTATGGGGTTGCTGCAGCTTCAGTTTAGGCTGCACCCGACGTGTGCTCCATTGATTAATTTTTGCACCCTCCTTTGAGTGGTCTCCCAGGCCCCTTGCTTTCCCGGGATGGAGAGGCTAATAGGGTGCATGAGCGTTGTCAACATATATTTTAGTTAATGTACTTTCCAACTAAGAGAAACTCCCTGAAGAAGACTTTGGATAGTTGAAACGTTGGAGTTACGTTGTGATCAAGTATTCATTACCTTATGATATATGTTTTTATGCAATCTCTCAATGTATTCTTTGTACGTGTTCTAATGATTTTTAATTATTTGTAATAAAAGGTTTTTTACATCTACCCAAATGTCTTTTTGATGCCTGAAAAATCCCACCCAACCTTCCCTCTGTTGTCTATGCCTTTTAGGAATGTGGCATCATTGTGGCATTTGGTTAGTTAAAGGTTCACTGATATAAATTTTCTTGCGGGAAGTCAGAGGAAATCCCTGCACATTAGGGAAAATTCTTGGGCATCCCCAGGTCACCAGAACTAGTGTCCCCATTAGAAGATTTCCCCTCTATTACTTTTCTGGAGACAGCCCCAAATTTTGGATTTTCTTTTACTTTTGCTTTCAATGATAATGGTAAAAAGGACAAATAGAGAGGGTAAATGTCCTTAACGGGGGCACAGGCAGAAATAAAAAACAGACAGAAGTTCTAATTCCGCTCCACTCCATTCAAAACTAAAAAAAAAAGTTTTGCCTTTAGTTATACTTTAAGATAACAAATGCCCCACTACTTGCTCTCCCAACTCCTATCCCTAAACACTTACCTGACTCCTGTCATGGCTGTCTAGGCTGCAGCACCACTCCTCTCACTTCCTGATCTCCCATGAGACACTAAGGGCTTCAGGGGTGTAGCTTACTGGCGGCGTTTGTGTCCATGGACAAAAAAATTATGCAATATTTCATATGTGCGAGGCTAAAAATGTATTTTTTCATAATGCCCTTTTTAGTCCTGAGCGTGATAAATACATTCAGATATTATATGTTAAACCATTAACCGGTTCCCGACCGGCTAACGCATATTTACTATGGTAATGTGGCGCTGTCTCCCGTATATAAGCTCTCGTGCCCACCGCACTCTGGGACCCGATGTCCGCTGGTGAGCCGCAATGACCTGCCAGAGGGAAAGAACGGGGAACCGTCGATGCAAACTCAGCGGTTCCCCGTTCTGTCAGGCAGTTTGTTAGGGATCTACTGATTCCTGTCACTGGGATCAGTTACATTTCTTATTCCCCTGGCAGCCCAGCCCCCTCACAGTTAGGAGACACCTAGGGAACACAGTTAACCCCTAGATCTCCCCCTGCAGGTTAACCCCTTCACTGCCAATGACATTTATACAGTAATCAGTGGATATTTAAATTTCTGATCGCTGTATGTCATTGGTCTCAAAAAAGTCTCAAAAATGTCCGACATGTCCGCCCCAATATCAAAATCCCAATTAAAATTGATTGCTGCCATTACTAGTAAAACAAAAAAAAATTGTAAAAACGGCAGAAATTAATTATCATGGTTTGTAAAAGCGGCAGCTTTTGCACAAACCAATCAATAAACGCCGATTGCAATTTTTGTTTTACCAAAAATTTGAGGAAGAATATAAATCGGCCAAAACCGATGAAAAAAATTAGTTTTTTATAAACGTAAGAAATATTGTCTTTTATGCAAAATTGTTTTTGTTTATAGCGGCGATCAGATATGATGCAGAGGTGACCAAATACCACCAAAAGAAAGCTTTATTTATGGGGAAAAAAGGACGAAAATGTATTTTTGGTACAACGTCACACAACTGCACAATTGTCAGTTAAAGCGACGTAGTGCCAAATCGCAAAAAGTGCTCTGGTCCTACAGTGGGAAATCCTTCCGGGGGTGAGGTGATTAAATAATCTGTTTAACTGCTTGCCAACCGCCCGCCGGCATAATACGGTGGCAGGTTGGCACCACTGTGTGAATCACTGTAGCTGTACGGCGGGTTGGGCGAACTCGATGTCCGCCGGCGATCCACGACCACCTGTTACAGAGGCAGAATGGAGATCTGCCAGTGTAAACACGGCGGATCCATAGTTGCCAACATTGGCAAAAATTTATAGGGACACTTTTTTGTCTGTAGGCGGGTGTCTTATTATAATTAGGGGCGGGGCATTCATTTGTAGGTGTGTCATAGCGAAGGGAAAGAGATGCGCACACCGCAGCAAACCATGGGCGTGGTTTCAACGAAACATTGGGCGTGGCTCAAAGGGGTTTAGTACAAGTCTGAGATGAACAAGGGATGGAGGGAAAAATGGGGAGAGAGATAGAAAAGAAAGAATGAAGTAGGTAGGGAAGTAGAGAGAAGGAAGGAAAGAAAGAGAGATGGCGGGACAGCAGGCCCAGATCCCACACCACAATAGCAATACGTAAGTTTAACAAATCAGCAGATAAAAATACTCCAAACACCTGGTGTTAGTGCTTCAATCATGCCGGCACCATGGTTGGTATGGTGTCAGGATGATTGAAGCGCATTATTTCTATTATTACACTGTAATATAAAATGAAATAGTTCAACTCACCATAATGCAGAATCAGTGGGAAGCCTGAGTGTGTCACTTGCCGCGTCGCCTGCCACCAGATGTCATCAGGTGTCCCCAGCGTAGTCCCTCCTTACATCACAGGTGCCTAGTAGAGTTCTTCCTTACATCACAGGTGCCCAGTAGAGTCCCTCCTTACATCATAGGTGCCCATTAGATTGCCTCCTTATATCACAGGTGCCCATTAGAGTGCCTCCTTACATCACAGGTGCCCATTAGAGTGCCCCCTTACATCACAGGTGCCCATTAGAGTGCCTCCTTACATCACAGGTGCCCCACTAGAGTGCCTCCTAACATCACAGGTGACCAGTAGAGTGCCTCCTAACATCACAGGTGCCCAGTAGAGTCCCTCCTTACATCACAGGTGCCTATTAGAGTGCCTCCTTACATCACAGGTGTCCATTAGAGTGCCTCCTTACATTACAGGTGCCCAGTAGAGTGCCTCCTAACATCACAGGTGCCCAGTAGAGTCCCTCCTAACATCACAGGTGCCCAGTAGAGTCCCTACTAACATCACAGGTGCCCAGTAGAGTGCCTCCTGCGTGATCATTTGCCACCATTACCCCAGCGCTGCTCTCTGTTGTGGAGGCCCCTTGTTTGCCCCTAGTGTTAACCCCTTCCCTGCCAGTGACATTTATACAGTAATCAGTGGCTATTTTTAGCTCCGATCGCTGTATAAATGTCATTGATTGGCACCATTACTAGTAAAAAAAAAAAAAATAAATAATAAAAAATGTCATAAATCTACTCCCATAGTAGACGCGATAACTTTTGCACAACCCAATCAATATATGCCTATTGTGAATTTTTTTTTACCAAAAATATGTAGAATATATATCGGCCTAAACTGAGGAAGAATTTTGTTTTTGGATATTTATTATAGCAAAAAGTTAAAAAAAAGTTTTGTTTTTTTTCAAAATTGTCGCTCTTTTTTTGTTTATAGCGCAAAAAATAAAAAACACACAGGTGATTAAACACCACCAAAGAAAGGTCTATCTGTGGGAAAAAAAAGACATCAATTTTGCTTGGGTACAGCGTCGTACAACCACGTAATTGTTAGCTAAAATAACGCAGTGCCGAATCACAAAAAGTGCTCTGGTCAGGAAGTGAGTAAATCCTTCCGGGGCTGAGGTGGTTAAATACTAAAAACAAGCATTTCTGGTGTGTATCCAAAAAAGGGATAATAAAATAGTGCGATAAAGTTTCAAACTTGCCTAATTATCTAAATGTTATGTGTTGATTTTCAGACCAGGAAAGGCACAGACGTTGTTGACATGGATGTGGATTTACTGAATTATGTACAAACCTAGGTGCAGTGCAGGGATATTCTGAAATGAGGCTTGATTTTAAAATATGTTTTGTAAATTGCAAATATTACATTCCATAAGCTCATCAGCAATTAACCAATTAACCACGTCCTCTTCCAGGGTTGCTAACGCTTTATAATTACTAAATTATTCAGGATCCATAGTAAATTGGAATCAATCAGTACCTAACTTGCATCATCCACAGTTTCTGTTTGATTCATTTGACAGTTTTTAAAGTAGATATTACCAGAATCACTTAAAACTCATATAGGCTTTAACATGATAATGTCACTTCAAAAGTAATTTATAATGTTTTTTATTCTGCAGCTTTGACTATAATAATAAATGTATACATTTTCATCTTAGGGGTAGAAGCACAGAAGGTGTCCATTAGGGTTGCCACCTCATCCCTTTAAACCCGAACACATATGAATTACACAGGTTCTGTGGCTGATTAAGGTGGTAATTAAACTCACTTGGTGCCTTATCTGCACGTAATTAGCCTCAGAACCTGTGTAATTCATATGTGTTCGAGTTTAAAGGGATGAGGTGGCAACCCTAGTGTCCATCAGTGTGGATTAGTACTTATGTTACTAAAATAAAACCTGGTGATCCTGCTATGGAGGTCCTTGCGCAAGCACCTCCTGTTGTCAATCTGCCACATCAACTTTTTTATGTAGACTACAGGTAGTTGTTCAACACATATTGACACACTGGGGTGAATGAATAAAACTGGGGCACACATAATCTGATGCAGCTGTGTGTAGTAACCAATCAGCTTCCAGATTTCATTGTCAAAGCTTAATTGAACAAGCTGAAGTTAGAAGCTGATTAGTTACTATGCACAGCTGCACCAGATTCTGTGTGCACCGCTTTTATTTATTTATTACAGGTACCTATAGCACTGTCAATTTATGCAGAGCTTTATACATATATATTGTACATTTACATCAGTCCCTGCCCTCAATGAGCTTACAATCTAAGGTCCCTAACTCACATTCACACACACAGTACATATAGAAAAAATAAACATTTTGGGGGATTTTAAATGAGGCATGGATCTGGACGTCAAGACTCAACAAATAATAAAGGTTAGAATTGTGTATACTTTATTAATCCTGTAACCATAGGCAACCGGATATATATAAATGAGTACATATATGCAGTATAAAACATCAAAAAATATAATATAATAATATAACATGCTGCAAACCGTTTATATTGGCACAAATGACATGACACACTCCATTGTAAGATATAGGAGGCTATCCTCCAAGTCAATAATCCCTTGAACAAACAAAATCATTAGATACAGTAATAAATGACCATTAAAAAGTATATGAAACCATCTATAGGACGTGGGCATCTGTGTAAGCCAGACCCATTTCGTGGAGTAAAAACCAACTCTTTAGGGGCGGATGCATCATCACTCTATAAAAGAAAAAACATAAATGGCAAGTCTAATAATAAGTCCAAAATGTTGGGGGAATGTTACAAAAATAAAAGGGACAGAGTGACTGCGCTGGAGATACTTATGTCCACTGCGTTTGTGAAGTCATAGGACAAGGACTGATAGCCAGGTCTGTCATGGGAGCTGAGGTGGAGGCATGTGGAAAAAGCAGGGAGAATATGTGAGATCACCATGGAAAGTTAGTGGCCAAATATGATGAATATGGTCTCAGTTTCTGTAAATGTACATATAGGTAAATTGTAAAATAAATATATAGAGGTATATATGTGAAAAAGATCAGAAGAGCCCATAACCAAGAAAGCAAAATTTGGCAATCAAGGCAACAGTGACCTAAGGGGTAGCATGTGAGGCCAAGGGAGCCGTGACTAGGTAAGGAATAGGAAGATGAGTGATGACAAGGGTTTAGGAAATATCCCACCTACCCAGGAAGGGTGAGTGAGGTACTGGTGAACCATGGGAGTGTAGGGGGACTTACTAAAAAGTCACCTAGAATTGGCAAAGAACTGTGTTCCAGAGGCAAAAACCATGAAGGTGCAGGAAGTGCTGTGCGGGGACTTGTTACCACCATGTGCACGTGTTGAATGCTCTCAGCTAACTTGCCGTGTCCCTGCTTAACGTCACGCCTGGCGTGACGGAGGGTGAGGGGCATCCTCGCTAGAGCGGCCAAAGCCACCCACCGAGGATAAGACAACACTCCCCCAAATGTCACTCACTCACCCCTTCCTGGGTAGTAACCCCTTAGGTGACTGTTGTCTTGATTGCCACATTTTGCTTTCTTTGTTATGGGCTCTTCTGATCTTTTCAACATATATACCTCTATATATTTATTTTACAATTTACCTATATGTACATTTACAGAAGCTGAGACCATATTCATCATATTTGGCCACTAACTTTCCATGGTGATCCCACATATTCTCCCAGCTTTTTCCATGTGCCTCCTCCTCAGCTCCCATGACAAACCTTGCTATCGGTCCTTGTCCTATGTCCTATGACTTCACAAACGCAGTGGGTGTAAGTTTCTTCAGCGCAGTCACTCTACCTCTTTTATTTTTGGAACATTCCGCCAACACTTTGGACTTGCCCCACGTCCTATAGATAGTTTCATATACCTTTTAATGGTTCATTTATTACTGTATCTGATGATTTTGTTTGTTCAAGGGATTATTGACATGGAGGATAGCCTCCTATATCCTAATATGGAGTGTGTCATGTCATTTGTGCCAATATAAATGGTTTGCAGCATGTTATATTATTATATTATATTTTTTGATGTTTTATACTGCATATATGTACTGTGACAAACAGCCCATACCAGTTGTGGATGGTGTATATCTGCCACATAGAATTCTGAGATTGCTAAGGTAAATGGCTGACAGGGAGAGGTCTGTAGGCAGCAAGGGTTTAAGTATTGATCACACCTTGCTCCCCAGCTGGGGTATAATTTTGCCTGACCTGTGTGTAATCAGTGTGGTCCTGGGAGAGAAGGAGCAGGCTGTGATGGAACATGCCTGCGGTCTGAAGCAGACCCTTTGAGGTCTGTCCATTAGCCGGGGGGCTTATTTTCAGTTGATGGACGTTTTAGTTGTGGGATTGTTTCTTCTACCCCTGCGAGGGAGATCTTTCTGTTCATCCTATCGTCTGAATGAATAAACACGGGCAGGACGCCCTTAAACCTGACATACGGCTGGATTACTTGTTTGGGAAACCCCTGCACTTGAAGCTGACCGCCCACAATTGGTGGAAACGGATGCGTGCAAGCCCGCTACTGATCCACGCTGAGAGGCAAGTACTGGCTACACTGTGTACCTGTTGTTAAAAGACTGTATTGAAATAAGCTGTGTGAACGTTGTGGCAGCAGTGTTAAAAGGACAGCAGTGTGTCTATACCACTTAAACGCACAGGGTACTAATTTGTGAATCTGCAGCATGGAGGACTTGATAAAGGCCTCGCTCCAGAGTAACGCTACACAGCAACAGACTTTTCAGAAAGTCCTGGCTCAGCAGCAGCAAGCGGCTGCTGCACAACAAAAAACAAGTAGACTGTTGGTGGCTCAGCAGCAGCAGGTCCAAGCAACCAGCCAGCAAGCTGTGGCTGCCCTAGCTCAGGCAACTGGAGCTCAAGTGGCTGCTCTGGCTCAGGCAACAGAGGCACAAGTGGCTGCTTTGGTTCAGGCGGCTGAGAAAGATCAACAGGCATTAGCTGAAGTACTACAGCGGATGCCAGCTCAGACTGCAAATGTCTCCACAGGGTCCCCTGATGATACCCTGCCAGGCACCAAAAGTCACCTTCTACAAAAAAATGACATTCCAGGATGAACTGCTGAGGGGCAGGCCTGGCCTAAAGACCGCTGGGCTGTGCTGGTGGCCCCACTGTTAGCAGGCAACTCCCAAAAGGCACACTTTGACTTGTCCGCTGAAGATGCCCGAGATTATGACTAACTAAAGGCTGAGATCTTGCGACGTCTGGGAGTCAACGCGGCAGTAAGAGCACAGCGAGTACACAGCTGGAGTTTCAGGGCAGATGGATCCCCCGGCTCCCAAATGTATGACCTATTCAACCTGGTCAAACGGTGGCTGCAGCCTGAGATAATCACAGGGCCCCAAATAGTGGAAAGAGTTGCAATGGACGTTCTGGTTGAGCTAGTGGAACGCTACTTGGCGGCAGAGGACTTGGTAGCTGGATCTGCAGCTTCACGATCCCTGATGGTCAAAAGACCCCCTCCTGTGGCCGCCCAATCAACCCCTGTAACACCATTGGTAAAGCAGAAAAGAGGAGGTCCTGAAAGGCCAGTGAGAGTGCTCAGAGCAACACCCCCATTGAAAGGCCATCCGGGAAGCCACAAAGGAACCCATGGGAATCCCCAGTGTTGGTGGTGCAATAAGTGGGGGCACATCGCGGCCAAGTGTCCCTTGAACCCTGAGCCTATGGAATATGATGCAGTTCGATGCATGTCCCTGTTTGCTCGCCCGGGCCTGGTTGCTGATCTGAACATGCCAAGCTCTGTGGTAAAGATAAGGGGGAAAAGTGTACATGCCCTCCTGGACCCTGGAAGTCTGGTCACCCTGGTCCATACCTGGCTGGTGGACTCTGAACAGCTGACCCAGCATCAGGTAGGAGTGGTATGTGTGCATGGTGACTGTAAGAAGTACCCCACAGCGCTGGTGACCTTTGAAATCAGCTCAAGATCTGCTTGCCATGAACTGGCTGTGCCCCCTATCCTGTTGCACAGTGTAATATTGGGGAGAGACTTTCCACTGTTCCAGAAACTTTGCAGTGTGAAAGAAAAGGGCCTTGAGCCTGGACTTCCTAGTGGGAACCCCAAACCCTCTGAACCAAAGGTTGAAGAAAATGCTGTAGGGGTGACCCCTTATGAAAGTGTGTCTTTTCCCCTAGCAGTCTATGCAGCTGAACCGGAGGTGACCCCTGAGACCCTAGAGTTGCCCGGTGTGCCAGAGCTAGAGGTTTCACGGGACAACTTCAGGACCGCCCAGTTACAGGATCCTACTCTTGTACAAGCCTGGGAAAATGTTAAGGTAAACAATGGGAACCCGGTAGCCCCGGGGCTGCAAAATGTGTTTCCTCATATACCTCAATTCCTTTTGACCAAATTGCCATGGATATGATAGGGCATGTAGTTAAATCTGCCAGAGGCTATCGGTACATCCTAGTCATCATGGATTATGCCACCCGGTATCCCGAGGCTGTCCCCTTAAGAAACACTTCCTCCAAGACCATTGCCAAAGAGTTGTTCCACATGTTTACCCATATGGGGATCCCAAAGGACGTCCTACCCGACCAAGGGACTCCCTTCATGTCAAAGGTGATGAAAGAATTGTGTAAATTGTTCAGTATTAAGCATTTGCATACTTCAGTATACCACCCTCAGACAGATGGTTTAGTAGAATGGTTTAACAAAACCCTCAAGAGTATGCTCAAGAAGGTTGTGGCTAAAGATGGGAGAGATTGGGATTGTCTACTGCCATACCTGTTGTTCGCCATTAGAGAGGTCCCACAATCTTCCACGGGGTTCTCACCCTTTGAACTCCTATATGGGAGGCATCACAAAGGGTTACTGGATATTGCGAAAAAAACTTGGGAGATTGAAACTACTCCCAACCGGAGTGTCATTAAACATATCTCAGCCATGCAGGATAGGATTGCCTCAGTAATGCCCCTGGTTCGAGAACACAAGCAGCACAACAGGAAGCCCAGAGACGAGTATACAATAAGTCGACGAAGGTTCAGACTTTCCATCCGGAGGGATCGCATACTTGTTTTAGTCCCCACGGTGGAAAGTAAGTTCCTAGCTAAGTGGCAAGGGCCCTATGAGATACTGGAAAAGGTTGGGGAGGTAAACTATAAGGTATACCAACTAGAAAGGTGGAAGAAAGAGCAAATCTATCATGTAAATTTAATTAAAGCATGGAAAGACAGGGAGGCTCTCCTAGCCCTGGGTGATCCGCCACTTAAAAAAGAGGGAGGCATAAGTGAACTTCAGATACCTGAGTCCATGTCGGTGTCCCAACAGCAGGAGGTGAGGGAGTTTTTACAGTGCAATAAAGACTTCTTCTCAGACTTTGAGTACGCCTTAAGCCATATAGTATTCCAGAGGCCCGTAGACAGGCAGTAGCCGAGGAAGTTCAGAGGATGTTTGACCTCGGGGTCTAAAAGTGAATGGTGTTGTCCTATAGTCCTGGTTCCCTTAAGATTTTGCAATGACTTCCAGAAATTGAATGAGGTATCAAAGTTTGATACATATCCCAAGCCAGGTTGATGAATTAGTGGAGAAGCAGGTACATAACCACTCTGGATCTCACTAGAGGCTATTGGCAGGTTCCCCTGAGAGGAAGCCAAAGAGAAAACAACTTTTGCAACACTTGAAGGGTTATGGCAGTATGCGTGGATGCCCTTTGTGTTAAATGGAGCTCCCGCTACATTCCAGCTGATGATGGATGAGATCCTTAGGCTGCATCAGGGTTATTCTGCAGCCTATCTGGATGATGTGGTTATTTGGAGCACAGATTGGGAAAGTTATCTACCCAAAGTCCAGGCTGTCATAAACTCCATCAGAAATGCTGGCTTAACCGCAAACCCAAATAAGTGTGCCATAGGGTTAGAAGCCCGGTATCTGGGATACACCATTAGATGGGGCCTACTCAAACCCCAAAGCCCATAAGGTAGAAGCCATTAAAGACTGGCCTGCCCCTACCACCAAGAAACAAGTGAGAACCTTCCTAGGCATGGTTGGGTATTATTGAAGGTTCATCCCACACTTTGCCACACTGGCAGCACCCTTAACTGACCTGACCAAGGGAAAAAGCTCCTCTGTAACCATTAAGTGGAATCCTGAGGCTGAAGCTGCTTTCCAAAGCCTGAAGGAGGCGCTGTGTAACAAGCCTGTGTTGGAGGCCCCAGACTTTAGCAAAGAGTTTGTGCTCCAGCTCGATGCCACAAGTATAGGTCTGGGGGCTGTTTTGTCACAACTGGTAGGCGGAGAAGAACACTGGGTGGTCTGTTTGAGTCAGAAGGGAAATTACAGTATTGTGGAGCGAGAGTGCTTGGCCATTAAGTGGGCCTTAGAAGCTCTACGGTACTACCTGCTGGGGCACCACTTCCGACTCATAACAGACCAGGCTCCCTTGAAATGGATGGCCCAGGCTAAGGACCATAATGCAAGGGTTACCCATTGGTTCCTGGCCCTCCAAGATTTTTAATTTAAAGTGGAACACAGGGCTGGTTGCAACCACAAAAATGCAGATGCCCTTTCTAGAACCCACTGTTTAATAGCTGGTGTTTGAACCCACTGGTTCAAACAGAGGGGGGGGGGTGGTATGTGACAAACAGCCCATGTCAGTTGTGGATGGTGTATATCTGCCACATAGAATCCTGAGATTCCTAAGGTAATTGGCTGGCAGGGAGAGGTCTGTAGGCAGCAAGGGGTTAAGTATTGATCACACCTTGCTCCCCAGCTGGGCTATAATTTTGCCTGACCTGTGTGTAATCAGTGTGGTGCTGGGAGAGAAGGAGCAGGCTGTGATGGAACATGCCTGCAGGTCTAAAGCAGACCCTGTGAAGTCTGTCCGTTAACCAGGAGGCTTATTTTCAGTTGATGGACGTTTTAGTTGAGGGACTAATTTTTACTAACCCTGTAAGGGAGATCTTTCTGTTCATCCTTTCGTCTGAGTGAATAAACATGGGCAGGACACCCTTAAACCTGACATATGGCTGGATTACTTGTTTGGGGAACCCCTCCACTTGAAGCTGTTCCCCCACAGTACTCATTTATATATATCTGGTTGCCTATGGTTACGGGATTAATAAAGTATACACAATTCAAACCATTATTATTCTTGACGTCCAGATCCATGCCTCATTTAGAGTTCCCCAAAATTTTTATTTTTTCTATATGTACTGTGTGTGTGAGTTAGGGACCTTAGATTGCCGCTGGCAACAAAAGTGAGTACACCCCTAGGTGAAAATGTCCAAATTGGGTCCAATGTGTCAATATTTTGTGTGGCCACCATTATTATTCAGCACTGCCTTAACCATCTTGGGCATGGAGTTTACCAGAGCTTCACAGGTTGCCACTGGAGTCCTCTTTCACTCCTCCATGCAACCTTGCGCTCCTCCACCTTTCATTTGAGGATGCCCAACAGATGCTCAATAGGATTTAGGTCTGGAGACATGCTTGGCCAGTCCATCACCTTTACCCTCAGCTTCTTTAGCAAGGCAGTGGTCATCTTGGAGGTATGTTTGGGGTCATTATCATGTTGGAATACTGCCCTTCGGCCCAGGAAGGAAGGGGATCATGCTCTGCTTTAGTATGTCACAGTACATGTTGGCATTCATGGTTCCCTCAATGAACTGTAGCTCCCCAGTGCCGGCAGCACTCATGCAGCCCCAGAACATGACACCATCATGCTTGACTGTAGGCAAGACACACTTGTCTTTGCGCTCCTCACCTGGTTGCCGCCACACACGCTTGACACATCTGAAACGAATAGGTTTATCTTGGTCTCATCGGACCACAGGACATGGTTTAATCCATGTCCTTAGTTTGTTTGTCTTCAGCAAATTGTTTGTGGGCTTTCTTGTGCATAATCTTTAGGAGAGGCTTCCTTCTGGGACAACAGCCATGCAGACCAATTTTATGCAGTGTGCTGCATATGGTCTGAGCAGGCTGACCCTCCACCCCTTCAACCTCTGCAGCAATGCTGGCAGCACTCATACGTCTATTTCCCAAAGACAACCTCTGGATATGACACTGAGCACATGCACTCAACTTCTTTGGTCGACCATGGCGAGGCCTGTTCTGAGTAGAAACTGTCCTGTTAAACCGCTGTATAGTCTTGTCCATCATGCTGCAGCTCAGTTTCAGGGTCTTGGCAATCTTCTTATAGCCTAGGCCATCTTTATGTAAAGCAACAATTCTTTTTTTCAGATCCTCAGAGAGTTCTTTGCCATGAGGTGCCATGTTGAACGTCCAGTGACCAGTATGAGAGAGTGAGAGCAATAACACCAAATTTAACACACCTGCTCCCCATTCACACCTGAGACCTTGTAACACTGAGTCACATTACACCGGGGAGGGAAAATGGCTAATTGGGCCCAATTTGGACATTTTCACGTAGGGGTGTACTCACTTTTGTTGCCAGCGGTGTAGACATTAATGGCTTTGTGTTGAGTTTTTTTGAGGGGACAGCAAATTTACACTGTTATACAAGCGCTACACTCACTACTTTATATTGTAGGAGATTGCCAAACACTTCAAAAACAAAATTGACACAATTCGTGACGAGATAGCATGTGTCCAGCTTCCCCCACCAACCAACACACTAAGTCCAATAACCCACTCAACACTTTCCTCCTTCAAACCTGTTAGCTCTGAGGAAGTTCTCCAACTCCTTTCCACAGTATATATATATATATATATATATATATATATATATAGTGCATTCAGTGTAGACTATATATACAGTGCATTTGGTGTACAGTATATAATACAGTGCAGGCGGTGTACAGTATATAATACAGTGAAGGTGGTGTACACAGTATATAATACAGTGTGTACAGTATATTATACAGTGTAGTCGGTGT
>BLSH010536470.1:1611613-1655769 GCA_018402905.1 Glandirana rugosa | reverse complement strand
ATGTACAATCATCTTAAAACGGTGTGATAAAAGTATAAATTAGCTGGGAGAAGCCATATCACTGTTCTTAGAACAGTGATATGGCTTCTCCCCGCTAATTTATACTTTTCTCACACAGTTTTAAGATAGTCCCCATCCACCTCCATTTTTGATTTTTTTATGTTATTTTTTTTTATATTTTAAGTTATTTCCCTATCCCCATTTCTTTGTAGGGCACTTTCCGACCCTTACCCGCATTTTCCTTCCTTTTGCAGACCTCTAGGACTTTCCAGGACTTTCTTACAGCCATTTTTGTGCCTAAAAGTTCGGGCCTCCATTGATTTCAATGGGGTTCGGGGTCTGGGTCAAAGTTCGGGTTCTACCCGGACTTTGTCCCGAAGTTCGGCCAAACTAGCAGAACCCGAACTTCTAGAAGTTCACTCAACACTAGCCAGGACGTACCCTGTATTGGATTTGGATTTACTTAATTCAGATATCGGAATTGGAGAACTTGATTGATTCACTTTTTTATTTGTGTTTATATTTGAATCATGGGTTTATGGACTTTATTGGACTATACCTTACTATTTTAAATTGCCTAACCAATTTTTCACGATTGTATTACATTTGTATTATTTTTCACAATTGTTTTTTTCACTCATTTTTTTCACTCAATGTTTCACTCATTTTTTCACTCTTTTTTTAGCGCCACACTTTTGTTTATTTTAACCCAAACACTGGCCCATATGACTGTTTTCTTCCTACAACGCGATGTCAAGGATCTTCCTGCTTACGTCAGAGACACTCAGGATCTTTTGAAGGCACTCAGGAACTTTGGTCATCCTTTTAATGGGGCACCATGATGACTATCATGTCTTATACCTTGATCCCCAACAGGTGAGGTTTAAGGCGCTAAGGTATTTTCTTGCCAGTAATCCAGTTGTGGCCAAAAGAATTATCATGTCAAGGACGCTCATGATTTTTGGATGGCACTCACTCTATGAATGGCTATATCTTAGCCATGATGAACATTACATCTCTTTTAACTTTGATTCCCAACAGGGATGGAATTGAGACAATAAGGTATTTTCTCGCCAGAAATCCAATTATAGACATATCAACAGAAGGATGACCTTAAAGTGTTTGTTAATGTAGATTTTTTCCTTCTATAGTTCACTGTTATATATCAGTAAGCTTCCCAATGGATGTCATTTATAAAAGCTGTAGAATACCTTACTTCAGAGCGCTTACTTCAGAGCACTCAGCTGGCTGCCTGACGGTCTTCTCTCCAGATATGATAGCTGCAGGGGGAGGTGCTGGGAAACACCCACTGACGTCAGCCGAGACAAGGAGAGAAGGAGACCGGCAGGCAGTCACCTCAGTGCCGAACGGCGCTCTGAAGTAAGCTATTATGCAGCATATTTTTATAAATGAAATTCATTGGGGAGCTTACTGTTATATAACAGAGGGAACTATATAAGGAAAAGACTGTTTTTATTCAAACAGGAGGAGGTGATCGGTTGCTGATAGGCAGAGAGGGGAGGGGGAGAGGAGGGGGGAGAGCAGAGGAGACACAGAGCAGGCTGCGGATGACAGTGGCACGTACGGATGACTCCGGTGTCAGTTCTCTGGAGCCCTGATATAACAGAGTCACCGTACAGAGGGTAGAAACTGGCAGGATCAGCCAGCTTTTTTAGGTGTAACAGGGGGCAAAATTACACAGCACAAGCACTGTGCTGTATAACATGCTTTAAGGGAACAGGATCCTTTTTTTTTTTTTTTTTTTAGGTTAACAAACACTTTAATATTTTCTTTAAAATCATTCATTTTCTTTTGAAGGAATATGTTGACATGATTAACTTTTTTTAGGAATATTTTTTAACCTTGAATTTACAAAACAAGCATTCAATTTTTGGACGATCCAGTGTCACTCTTAGCCACAGATTGTAACACGCTTCTTCACTCTAATGGTGTACATCCGAAATACAGTACCTGGTGGAAATCTTATCGATCTTGCAGTTCCTATGGGTACTTAGGATTGAGGAAATTAATCAACAGGTCAAAACTAATGAGATTATGAAAAATTCAGTGAAAAGGATTATTCAAAATGAGTGATAACCCATGCACTTAATCAAGCTATAATGAAAAATTCACAGGGACACTGATAAACAATTGTCTAGACGTATTGTCTTTGTACAAACTTTTAGCCAGGTGTCGGAATGCATGCATAAGGTTGTAATAAAGACTCTTAACATTCTCCAGGCAGTTCAATCTTTACTATTTCAGGTCAAACAAAAGCCCTTGCAAGTATATAAAACCAACAGAACCATCAGGTTCTATTTAGTGCAGGCTGACCCAGTACATAAATCAACAGGTGCTACATCTAAACACTCTTATAAACCTGGAAACTTCAGTTGCTGCATTAAAACATCTGTATTTCCGTTATTCCCGTGGATACACTTTACCATCAATAGAGTGGAAATCAAATAGACAGACATTACATAAAAGACACCAGGCACTTTGCAAAAACATCAAGTCCATGAGCTTAAAGGGCAAGTAATAGAAGAGGTTCCAAAACCTCATAGAGGGGATCAAGGATGTATTCTTTTGTAAAGAGAGGCATATGGCTTTTATAAGCTAAACTCTGTTGAATCTGCAGGGTTGAATACAGCCCACTCATATACATGTTTTATAGATGAGAAATTAATCACATATTTTATTCAATTTGTGACCTGTCAAATTGATCCCTCTGGTTTTCTACCTCATACAAATGCAATGGTTACTATTCAAATGAGGTATATTTATATTTGAAACTCATAAATCAGAATGTATTTACTACTTGAGCTCAATAATCCCTGAACACTTTCCCTTTTGCTATGATGTAGCATATTTAGGAATATTTGATGTTTTCATGTTTACCTATTTGGTGGCATTATCGATTAACCCCATATAAGTCCTTGCTTTCAAATTACAGTTTGATATCTGTCATGCAGTCAATGCTAACCAGACAGTTCCCTGCTACTTTTTTTATTTTTAATGTTTTTGTTTTCTATTTTTTTTGCCTAGTAACCTAAATACAGGCATATTTGGGATTTTCTAGTGAGTAGCCTATGCACATTCCACAGGGAGGAGCCTGTCTCCCTGGCTTCATTGAGCTCTGCTGTTGGAGTGCCACATCTTGGAGTACTGACATGCAAGGGGGTTGGGCTACCACAATATCTGCACAGGCACTAGTGGTGACAGGTCCTTTGCCCTCTGCTGACCCTCTGCAGGTTCACTTTATCCCCACAAAAAAAGAATGCAGTTTTCACTGCAATACTCACCTTCTCTCAGCATGCCCCTTCAGAAACTCTCAGCAGTTGTGGTTTGTAACCCCATGTCTGAGTTGCATGGTGCCCTGTTTGAGTAAGGAATGAAGAACTTAAATGCATCGGATCATTTTGATGTATGGTACATTGTGCCTGTGTGATTGGCTGACCTGCCATCGATATTTGTGTTGCCGAGCACTAGGCTGTAAGGGTTAAGCCCTGACATTATCAGTAGCTACTTGTGCATTGGAAGTAATCAGACAAGCTGGGCATTCAAGCCCTGGAGACTCTCATTAGCTAGGGTAGCTGGAGTGCCGCTAGCGCCCAACGACTGTGAAGCTGGCTGCAGTGGATGATGGAACTTGAAATTTGGGCAGGGAGAATTGTTATTTGCCTCTATTACCCAATAGACTACAGCTTCTGGAAGGGCTTGGGACCAGGGAGGAGAGAGAAGCAGTATCTTCCCAGACTGCTCTTTGAATTGCAAAGTGTTTTGTTGTGGGAAGGGGGAGTGAAGGTATCCCCACACAAAGCTGCTGGGGGTTAGAGCTGATGCCTCGGGCACACCACTGTGAGACCACAGAGAGTCAGAGAGCATTGGAAAGAGCAGGGACTGAGACTGTGCTACCGCCACTATAGCGTGCCACTGGGTGAGCCACAAGGTACAGAGCCACACTGAACTGGGGCGGAGCAATTCTTCTCAAGCAGTAGGATCTTGGTGTTGGGTCTGGTGAGAGGGCCTTGCGACCATGTCCTACTGTCATTTGAGAGACTCAGCCTTTAGGAATTGACCACATAGTTGTTCTATAGCCCTTTACTGCATGGACGCCCTACTGTGACTTTTCTTCTCCAAACGTTAGCCAGTTGAAGATCCAGGACTAAAGACTGACCATTTACAGTTGCCTCATAGAGACCTTTACTAGTTGCTTAGTTCAGAGGTACCACCCAGGGGTATCACACAGGAGTCATTCTTTGGGTGTGCCCTAGTTGTTGCTATTTCCCTTTGACTATATATATATCCCTTTGCTATAACCACTTTGACTTATTTGGGACTATATTGGATGTAAATAAGCTCTCAAGATCTCTAACTTTGAGGAAACATTACTTTTCTGAGGATATCGTAGAGGAGGTGGCTACTGACCAATCTGGTGTGGGCGAGTCTTCTCCTTCTACCCAATCTTTTGTAGAAGAATGTGCACTTTGTGATCTTAATGATTTCATGCAATGAGTGAATCCAGTCCTTGCCTTGAGGATCCAGTATCCATTCACAGTTCAATAAAGTTTAAATTAAAATCGGGTTTTTATCGGTGGAATCCAGAGGCAAGTATGTGGATTTGTTCTAAAGAGTGGTTGAGAGGGACCTGACTAAGTTGGCACTCACCAGGTGAGGCAGGTCCCCGAAAAAGAACTTAACGGAAGGTGAATTGAAATCACTCCATGATCTATCAGTTGATGGGTCAATAATAATCAGGAATGCCGATAAAAGGGGGGCAGTGGTTGTTTTTGAAGTCTGAGTATATGCAGAAGAGGCTCTCCGCCAACTATCAGACACTAGTATGTATAAAAGATTAAGAAGTGATCCTACTTCCTATTTCAAGGGAGTGTTATCTGTTTTGTTGGATAGGGCGGACACCAGTGGCATTTTCTCATCTAAAGAAAAGGATATGCTCATCCCGGACTTCCCTATAACACCTATCTTCCACCATCTCCCCAAAGTTCACAAGGGGCTGGAACCATTCACAGGTAGAAACGCGTTAACCCTTACAGCTCTGTTGCACGTACTGACTATAATCTGTTTTTGATGGTTCACATTAAAACTTTTTCCTGGACCTTGGAGTGCGGTCTTTTCTCTTGGATTTGTCTGGACTTGGACTGACGGTTGTCTGGACCTGCACCTGATCTCCTGGATCACTACAGAGCTCCACGCCTGGAGCGGGCTGTCCTTTTTCTTTTGTCCGGCTCATTCACAGGTAGACTCATTGTAGCAGGGATAGGGTCCCTGAATGAACATTTAGGGGAGTGGGTGGAGCAACAGCTTCAACCCCTAATGTCAGATCTACCTGGCTAAATAAAAGACACCACACATCTATTATCCAAATTAGAAGGTTTTGTTTGGGAGGACGGTTTTAGATGGGTAACTCTGGATGTATCCAGTTTATACTCTTCTATACCCCATAGATTGGGGTTGGTAGCGGTGTCATTCTTTTTGAGGAGGTATGGCCGATTCTCATTGGTTCTCCAGGAGTTTATCATCATGTGCCTGGAATATTTACTTACCCATAACTACATTACGTTCGACGGGGACTACTACCTCTAGCTTTGTGGAGCCTCCATGGGAGCTAAGTTCTCACCATCCCTGGCTAATCTATTCATAGGATGGTGTGAAAGGTTCCGCATTTTTGGATCTGGTAGTCCCCGTCGAACAGATGTGAGGTTCTATGGTCGTTACATAGACGACTTGCTGCTTATTGTAGAGGATCCTCTGTTTGACATGCAGAATCTATTGTCATTTATTAATGACAATCAACCTAATTGAAAATTCACTGGGACTAATGACCTCACATCCATTGAATTTTTAGATGTGAAACTCACCCAAGAAAATGGTTGGATCGTCACCAGCCTCTTCAGAAAACCCTTGTCTGGGAACACCCTTTTGAGGGCAGACTCCAGTCAATTTTTAGATTAAAACGTATATGTAGTAGGGAGTCTGACTATAGAAAAAAAGCTGAATTAATGACAAAAAGATTTGAAAGAAGGGGGTATACAAAGACAATTATTAACCGGGCACAGTCTAAGGCCAGTGGAGTTCCAAGGGAAAGGTTGATTAAGAATTAAATCCATTGTAAGAATAGACATCCCACGGGAATAGGTTCTATACCCGTTTTCTCCACTCCATATAGTCTGGAATTTAATGCCATTAGGAGCATAATTAATAAGTATCTTCCCATTTTAACCAATGATGACATCTATGCCTGCATTCTGTCCAAAGGTATAAAGACGGTATCTAGGAAAGCCCCCACATTAGGCATACGCTTGTCTCCTAGCCTATTTACAAGTAAACAACGTCCTGTTCATTGGCTACAATTTAAAGGTACCTTTAAATGTGGTTTACATACTTGTAACCACTGTTCCTTTATCAGACAAGGAGGTTCTGGTACATTGGCATCCAATGGAAGATCTTTCCCTATAGGGTCCTTTATGAATTGTAACACCAGATATCTGGTATACATTATTACTTGCACAACCTGTAGTATTCAATATGTCGGCAGTACCACTCGCCGGCTTAGAGACCACTTGCAAGATCATATACGAGATATAGATCGAGAGAAAGCCACAAATATAGCCAGACACTGGGTAGGATGCCATCAAAAAGATATTTCGTCATTGGAGATTCAGGCGGTGGAGAAAATTACCAGACCAGAGGTAGGGATAAATTTGGCATTCTATGCAAACAGGAAGTCTACTGGATCTTCTCTCTGGGCACGAGGAAACCTATGGGGTTAAACTTCGAGTGGGATGTCTCCCAATTTTATGAGTGATCTCATCTGCTTTGCCCCATGCCGTCGGGAGAGCGTCCAGTCCCACCTCCTTTTACCATTAGATGGATATAGCAAACATGACACATTGGATCACTGTATCATTACCTTTTGTTGGATTCATGAAAAACATTATACTGTCCTTTTAAGAATAGATTGTGTTTTGGGATATATGTTGTGTGAGTGTGACAAGATATAATAAGCATTCTGGAACTTCTGACAACTCAGGGAACCCCGTGCCTGGCCACTCAATAGTAGTTTATTGCTTATATATATGATTATACTCTTATGGATGTACATTCATTTGGCCATTTAATTATTTGTTTGACTATATTTTTTTTTAACTTTTTCAGCTATTTATGGCCAAGTATGCCTATATCGGACTTTTGGGGGACAGAAATGGTTCCCTAACTTCCATATGTCTTAGACAACGGTCGTTTCGTTATGTCATCACGGTAGCTGGTCCTTCCAATATGCCATCCTGTTCGTAGCTTTTGTGGGTTTTGTGTTTATTTTTGTCTTTGTATTTACATTTCTTTTTATATTGGTTATTCCATTTTCTCCACATATCGATCCAGGATTACATAATGGTTCTTGATTGAATGATTTAATTACATGGGTGCTTAAGATCTCAATTGGTCAATTGAATTTACTGTTCAACTATCCCTATAGGATACTGCTTTATCAACGTCTTTCTTCATATACCTCTATCCATGTAGACATGCCCACACATCGTGACCCATCATATACTCATCATCTTTATTTATTTACAAATTCTCTCCCTCAAGTGAGTTCTATAACAATAGTACATCGTCACACTCCTATTCACCTCCTTGCCCCAAATGAGTTTCTTGTTACCTGGCGGTTCTTTTTCTCTTGTTCTTCCTTTTTTTTTCTTTCTTTGTATTTTTCTTGTTCTTTCTCGTTTCTTTTTCTCCTTTCTTTCATCTCTTCCTTTCTTTTTTCCTTTCCCTTCCCCCCCTTTTCCTAACTTTGGTAGGGTGATGTATGCTAATATGTACATTATACAAATAAGTTGATTCAATACATATATCACCCATATATCCATACATATATATGTTTTTCTGCTATACCCAGTGTCTTTTTCATTACGGAATTAGGGGCCATGGCTTTCGTTCTGGAGATGAGTACGCAATTTATATATATTCACCATATGACCTTTTTCTTCCATCGCATAATGTGCGATTGGGCGGCGAGATCCTCTAGTGTGTGCTGCCCAAATTAGACAGCACTGGATATCTTTGTTATCTTTCTAATGTCTTTCTTGAAAAGAGCCTTTTTATATATAAACATAGATATGCCTATACACAGAAAAGGGTCTTGTAACATCCAGTAAAATACATCAGCCTTTCATTCCCTAATATACGTAAATAAAGTAATATAAGCACATGATTAACATTCTGGAACATATATATGTGTATATTTTCCCTAAAGATTGCTTCACTCTGTTTTTATAAACAACTACAGTCAGGTCCATAAATATTGGGACATCGACACAATTCTAATGGTTCTATACAACACCACAATGGATTTGAACTGAAACAAACAAAATGTGCTTTAACTGCAGACTTTAAGCTTTAATTTGAGGATATTTACATGCCTCCCACTTTTTAAGGGACCAAAAGTAATGGGACAATTGGCTGCTCAGCTGTTCCATGGCCAGGTGTGTGTTATTCCCTCATTATCCCATTTACAAGGAGCAGATAAAAGGTCCAGAGTTCCTTTCAAGTGTGCTATTTGCATTTGGAATCTGTTGCTGTCAGCTCTCAATATGAGATCCAAAGAGCTATCACTATCAGTGAAGCAAGCCATCATTAGGCTGAAAAAACAAAACAAACCCATCAGAGAGATAGCAAAAAAAAAGGTGTGGCCAAATCAACTGTTTGGAACATCCCTAAAAAGAGAGAACGCACCGGTGAGCTCAGCAACACCAAAAGACCCAGAAGACCACGGAAAACAACTATGGTGGATGACCAAAGAATTCTTTCCCTGGTGAAGAAAACACCCTTCACAACAGTTGGCCAGATCAAGAACACTCTCCAGGAGGTAGGTGTATGTGTGTCAAAGTCAACAATCAAGAGAAGACTTCACCAGAGTGAATACAGAGGGCTCCCCACAAGATGTAAACCATAAACAGGAAGGCCAGATTAGAGTTTGCCAAACAACATTTAAAAAAGCCTTCACAGTTCTGGAACAACATCCTATGGACAGATGAGACCAAGATCAACTTGTACCAGAGTGATGGGAAGAGAAGAGTATGGAGAAGTAAAGGAACTGCTCATGATCCAAAGCATACCACCTCATCAGTGAAGCATGGTGGTGGTAGTGTCATGGCGTGGGCATGTATGGCTGCCAGTGGAACTGGTTCTCTTGTATTTACTGATGATGTGACTGCTGACAAAAGCAGCAGGATGAATTCTGAAGTGTTTCAGGCAATTATTCGCTCATATTCAGCCAAATGCTTCAGAACTCATTGGACGGCGCTTTGCAGTGCAGATGGACAATGACCCGAAGCATGCTGCGAAAGCAACCAAAGAGTTTTTTAAGGGAAAGAAGTGGAATGTTATGCAATGGCCAAGTCAATCACCTGACCTGAATCCGATTGAGCATGCATTTCACTTGCTGAAGACAAAACTGAAGGGAAAATGCCCCAAGAACAAGCAGGAACGGAGGACAGTTGCAGTAGAGGCCTGGCAGAGCATCACCAGGGATGAAACGTGAAAGTTTGATTTATGATTGTTAATCTGTCCCATTACTTTTGGTCCCTTAAAAAGTGGGAGGCGCATATACAAACTGTTGTAATTCCTACACCGTTCACCTGATTTGGATGTAAATACCCTGAAATTAAAGCTGAAAGTCTGCAGTTAAAGCACATCTTGTTTGTTTCATTTCAAATCCATTGTGGTGCTGTATAGAGCCAAAAAGATTAGAATTGTGTCAATGTCCCAATATTTATGGACCTGACTGTATATAGTTGTATTTAATTGCACATAAATGGCAAAAGGTTTTTACACATTGTATTAGATATGCTACTTTTGTATATATGTATATTTTTCTCTATATTACATGCTTTGTATCTTTCTGGGATGTATATATGGGTGCATGATTCTGGGACCATGTTAACATCCATCCCTACACTTTTACTTGCGGGATAGGTGTGCAGGTGTCTCAGATCATCCTCCGAAGAATGTGCACTCAATTGTGACTGGTTGCTTATGCATGCCTCCCATTGGTTGATGATTCACTTGCCGGATGGGTGACATGCATTTAGCTTTCAGTTCACATTGAGACGACAGCTATGACTAAGCGACAGTAGGTTGTCGTGAAACACGTCAGTTGACTCTTTATCTCTCCGATGTTTCCGCTTGATGTACATATACAGAATGTACTTTATGAACTCCTCACAATAAAGGTGATTGCAAGTAGTGCGGCCATCCAGGGCCTTGTTTTCTCTACAGTTAATGTTCATGTTCACTGTCTACTACTGATCTTGCTGGTTTATATGTTAACTCCAGTCTAATGGTACAGAACTCTAATTCATAATTCTGAGGCATTGTGACTCTTCTGTCTAGTTTGACGCACAAGCCTTCATTTACTCCAGCTTATGCCAACACCTTGAGCTCCTTTACCACTAAATGATCTCAAGCTCATTTACTCATATTAGCTTGCTGCCAAGTCAAAGGTGCTTGTGACTCTTTAAGTGTTTGTGGTGATTTTCATCCAAGTTGGTGTATCAGAGGGGCTGAAGGTGGTATTAAAGTTGGGGCATAGAACCGAGAACCTATGTTGTATAGCAGCTTCTTCGAGGGTGGCACTACATTTGGGAAATTTGTTACCACTGATAAGATACCTTACCTGAACTGTTGAAGGGTATATCAATCAATATAGCATTCTACACCTGTATAGTGTACAAGGCTATATTGATTGAAGGTGTTGTCTACAATGTCCAGGCAAGTACAGCAGTGCTCGACTTGATATGGGTCCATCCAGTAATCATTAGCAAGCCACTTAGGAATTTCTTCTGATTAACTTATAGTTAGTAGTGTCCATATTATATACTTACTATATTATACGTATTTAAAATTATTGATGTACAGTACTGTATATCAATTTTAGAGTGATTGGGAGGTAGTATATAATTATATACAATGGACACATAATGACAGCATAGCATTGTTTTGTCAGATAGTGTCATGGTTTTAAGTAGTTGAAGTCATTATGGTTTTTGGTTACGAACATTTTTCTGAAGGAAATTTTATTAGTTATGTTATTCAAATTAATAACAATGCTTATAACATTTTTCTTTAATATCTAGTAGTGTTCCTTCAGTGCTCATATTCCTCTTATTTGTTGAAACAAACCTGAAAGGAAAGGCTTGCCAATAGACGAGATGACTCCTCTGGATGGACATCTGTGCATAGGCTAAAACATATTCCCTTTCATGCTCTCAAGAATTGTGCACTGGCTAATGCATATGCACGTGCTCACGGGCACACATGCCTTCGCACATTCGCATGCGTGGCAGCACTCACATGCACTTGTGACAGTTGTTGGTGCCAAACAAGCTATTTAAACTCAGCCTCCTGTGTATCCTGTTACCTTGTGATTCTGTATCCTGCTTCCAGTTGCTGACCCAGCTTGTCTTGACCACTCTTTGAACTCTCTAACCACTCTGCCTGCACTGACTTCGGCTTGTCCCCTGACCTCCGCTTCTATCTGCTCCTTTGGCTCCTGCCTTACTGATCAGTTACAGACCCAGCTTTTTCCTGACAACGCTCCTGTCTGCAGCCTGAACCCGATCCATCCTGTCTGTGTATGACCTGGTCAGCCTGACTCTACTACCATACCTGCTGTCGCCAGTATCAGCTGCTCTTACTTATAGGCATTCGTGCCACTCTGTACTCCTGCGCCTCCTGTATACCCTATCAGGGGCCCAAAGTCAGAGGTGTAAGAGAGGCCTTCCTCACCATATCAGGCTTTGCTACCAGGTACATGATAAAACCAGGACTGATTGAGACTTGATTCAGTTCTGTGCATGCAATACTTGATACTCTCTTTATTTCTTTCCTCCCTTTTTTTCATTATTATTTTTCTTCTTTCTTTTCTTTTTTCTTTTCTTTCTTTTTTCCCCCTCTCACAATGTATATTTTCCTTATAAAAATAATGAGCAGTCTGCTTATATATTTGTTTTATTTTAAAAGAGTAGTAAAGAAATAGAAACCTTAAAGTGAATGTAAACCCTTACATATACCCAATGAAGTGAACAGCCTCAGATGATACACAGGGATGAAACAAATCCTCCTACATACATTTTACATGTATATGCACTGTCTTCAGCTTTATATACTGTTTAGAAAGTGCACGTCCTGTTAGAATTTTCTCTTTCTTTTTTTTTTTTTTTTATATAGCAAGTAGTTATTTCAGTACATATGGCAGGAGTGATCGGCCAACGGTTTACATCATCTGACCGTAAATGATAACCCGCTGATGCATTTAGCAGTGTTCCCCATACGAACAGTTCACAATCTTGTGCCTCACTACGTTGTAAGAGGCAGGCTAATGAGCCAATGTATCAATTCAGGGTTACCTCATTCTCCAACTATAAGACCTTAGTGAGTTGGGGATCATATTTCTGAGGATGTAAAAGAAGAAGGCTTGGAGATTCTCAGGAACTAAGGGGGGGGGGGGGGTGGTATAGATACCCATAGAGGGAGAGAAAAATATATAAAAAAGAAAAAAATATATATATAGATATATAAAGGAAAAAAGGGGGGGTCGGGGGAAACACATAGAAACTATCAGCACCGTCCCAAAAATAATTTTATAACATCAACAGAGTAGTTCTCGTGGTCCGCTACAAGTACATCTCAATCCTTATTTGTGTAGAATGCATATAATATCTAGGGCAGTCCCCTGTGTACCAAGGCTAGGCCTCACTGCTAGGTGCACCGGGTTGGAGAGTTGGTGCTATACTTGATTTGTAGTGACTCCAAGTGGCCCAAATTCCGCAGAATTTATCGTATCTATCTTTGCAGTTTGCCACCCATTCCTCCGCAGCCATTATTTTGTCAACCAATCCGATTCAGTCCTTACGGGTGGGGACATAGGATGATTTCCAGTGTATCAGAATTAGACGTCTGGCCGCATTCAATAGGTGCGGCAAGACTGATTTCCTGTAATGGCCCAGAGGAATGGTAGGCAAGTGGCAGGAATTCCAGTAGGGAATCGCTCATGTCTATATCCAGTATCGTTTTAATCTGAGCTCTAACGTCTAGCCAGAAGGGCCGGAGTCGTGGGCATTCCCACCACACATGTAAATAGGTGCCCCGGAGTCCAAAGCCCCTCAAGCAGGCATCAGAGACAGTCGGGTAAATCCTGGCCAAAGTGGTCGGGACTCTATACCATCTGGACAATATTTTATAACAATTTTCCTGCATCTTAGTGTCCATTGTACTTTTGTGTGTTAAGGTATATATATGGTCAAGTTGGGCATCTGTAAACTTGTGCTGCAGGTCCCTCTCCCATTGCCGTATAAAGGCCTGTTCATCTTTCTGCTCAGTCGACTGCAATAACTCGCAGAGCACCGAGATCGAGTGTGGCACCTGGTCTGTCGATTTGCATAATCTCTCAAACCCCGTCAGGGAGGACAGGGGTCTAATGGCAAAGGGTAAGGTGCGGATGAAGTGGCGCAGCTGTCTGTAGCGCCATTCGTCCATTGGGAACTGGCCACACCGGGATCGAAGCCACCCCAGCGTGACCAGTCCCTGTTCGTGGACAAACCTCCCACAACGTATCTCTCCATCTCTGGCCCATGCACAAAAAAGGAGACGTGTTCCCCAGGAGCGAACCAGGGGAAGCCGCCCAGAGGCAGGAGCGGGGAGCCAGGCGGAGATAGTCCCCCCTGGCATTCAAGGCATCCCATTGCTGTAACGCATGGGCAGAGAGAGGAGACACGAAACCCAAGAGACCCCGCAAAGCCCGCGGGAACCACGGGGCATGGGATAAGTTGCGACCTGCCAAAAATTTTTCAAGTGCCACCCAGGCTTTGCAGTGAGTGTGGTGGTGCCAATCTAAGATCCTCTGTAACGCAGTGGCTTCATAGTATCTACGCATGGAGGGGACCCCCAGCCCACCCAGCCTCTTAGGGCGCTGTAGGGTACGTAGGGCAATACGGGGGCTCCGTCCGTGCCAGACAAACTTCACAAACAGGCTGTTGAGGGCGGAGAAAAAGGATCTGGGCAACGGTATGGGCACCATTTGTAGGTAGAAAAGAACTCGTGGCAGGATGTTCATCTTCAATATGCTGACTCGACCCATCCAAGAAAATGTAGTGCGGTCCCATCGCTGTAGGTCCGCTTTAAGTGTGGTTAACAGGGGGGCATAGTTACAGGAATAAAGTTGTGAGCAGTCTGCGGGGAGTTGGATCCCTAAATATTTTATTGAGGAGGTACACCATGTAAAAGATAAGGAGGCCTGAAGTTGTGTACATAGGGCGGGTGAGATCTCTAAAAGTAGAATCTCCGACTTGTTATAATTTATTTTAAAGTTAGCAAGGGAACAGAACCTCTTTAGCTCGGCCATAATGTTAGGGAGAGAAATCACAGGGTCAGCCACATAGAACAGAACATCATCAGCGTAGGGTGAGAGTTTGTGTTCTGCTGAACCCACTTGGAACCCTTTAATGTCCGGATTCAGGCGAATCATGTTCAGGAATGGTTCCAGTGTCAGGACAAAAATAAGAGGGGAGAGCGGGCACCCCTGCTGCGTCCTGTTTCGTAGAGAGTTCCATTCACCTTGACTCTGGCTTCTGGGACACTGTATAGGGTACCTATCCACTTCATCATGGCCTGACCGAGGCCCAGTCTCTTCAGCACTGCGTGGAGGTAGCTCCAGTCCACCCTGTCGAAGGCCTTTTCGGCATCAGTCGACAACAGTAGATAGGGCGAACTGGACTGCCGCACACCCACCCAGTGAATTAGCTGAACCGCCCGGTTGTAATTGTCTCGGGCCTCCCTCCCTTGGATAAAGCCCGTTTGGTCGGGGTGTATTAATGACGTCATGACTGGTTTCAGCCGGTTTGCTAAGACTTTTGCTAAAATCTTGATGTCTGGGTTTAACAGCGAGATCGGTCTGTAACTTCCTGGGGTGGCCGGGTCCTTTCTTCCTTCGGGATGACCGTTATATGTGCTAGCAGGGACTCCCTAAATATAGGTAGTCCCGTGGCAAGGGCATTAAAATATGAACACAGATGTGTGGAGAGGAGAGGTAAAAATTTACGATAGTACGCGTTTGTATAGCCATCGGGGCCGGGGCTTTTACCCGAGGGCAGTTCTTTTATTAACGCCTCAATCTCCGCCTCAGAGATGGGCCTATCTAAGTGTTCGCTAACCTGTGCTGGCAGCTGGGGGTGCTTTTGCCTCTTCTAGGTATTGGGCAAGGCAGGCGGCTTTTTGCGTAGACGTGTGGCCCTCTAATGTGTCTGGGAGTTGATATAGTTGGGTGTAATAGTCTTTAAATGCGTTCGCGATTTTCGAGGGTAAAACCGTCGAGGAGTCCGTTGTTGTGTGTATTTTGTGGACGTAGCCGGAATTGCGTTGTCGCCTAAGCGCCCGTGCCAAGAGTCTCCCGCATTTAATGCCTGCCTCATAGAACTTGTGTGAGGCATGTCGCAGTCTAGCCCTAATGCGTGTCTCTAGGAGGGTGGATAGCTTGTCTCTAAGGGAGTGCAATTCGGCCTGGAGAGTCGGAGACGCCCGTCGTTTGTAATTCCGCCGTCCTCAGTTTGGTGAGGAGGGATTGCAGATCCCCTTCGCGTATTTTCTTCAGTCGAGCACCCTGGGAGATAAGTTGACCTCGGATCACTGCCTTGTGACCCTCCCACACGGCCGCCATCCCCATCTCCTCCCGCACGTTCTCACGAAAATATTGGGAAATTGTCTCCATGACCCTCTGTAGAGCCACTGCATCGTCTAGGATATTTACGTTTAGACGCCAAGTCCATTGGCGTGTTTCTGACGGCAGCAGTGCGAGGGAGACAGTGACTGGTGCGTGGTCAGAGATTGTGAACGATCCAATGGACGAGCCGCGGGGGCGACTCCAGTAGGTGTTGGTCCACCAGCAACAGATCTATGCGTGTGTACACATTGTGTACAGTAGAAAAGTAGCTGAAGTCTTTTTCTCTGGGGTGGAGTACTCTCCAGCAGTCCATCAGATAGTGAGTGTGCAGTGATTTACGGAAATGTTTAAGGAACGCAAAGGTACGTGTGGAGCGGCTGGTGGATGTGTCTAACAACGGATCCGGGCAGACATTGAAGTCCCCCCCTACTATCACACGTCCCTCATGGAACTCAGAGAGGGTCTCCATGACCCTGTCTAGGAAGGACAGCTGTCGGGTGTTAGGAGCGTACAGGGATGCGAGGGTTAGTTTACGCCCCATCAGAGTCCCTTTTAGGAACACAAATCTACCCTCAGGGTCCACCCGATGGTCCAGGGGGATAAAGGGGCAAAGTTTGTGTATCGCAATTGCTATGCCCCCTGACTTTGCCCTTGGAGAGTTGCCTAAAAACCATCTGTCATAGATATGTGTGGGAAGGCGAGGGTTCGAGTCAGCTTGAAAGTGAGTCTCCTGCAACAATAAAATGTGTGCCCCCAGTCTCTTAGTCTCAAGCCACAACTTACTGCGTTTCATCGGAGAACTCAAGCCACGTACGATGTAGGACGTTATCTTTACGGATGCCATCTCAGAGGTATGCGGGGAGGAGTGCCCAGGATTCGGGGTGTCAGGGAGGGACCTGCAGCGGACCAGCCCATGGGACAAACAGTGCTGTGAACATAGAAAACAAAAGAGAAAAATCAACAACATATCCAACATTGGAAAAATATCAACTGTATCGACCCTTCGCCATATTGGCGAGTGGGTACTATACTCGGTGGCGCAGGAGAGACCCCTCGTCCAGCTGGATGGAAGAGGTAGGGGAGTCCCCGGCGCCAACGATTGCCAAACTTCGAACAATGAACCATCTGAAGTTCACCTATTGGGGGTAGGTGGGGAGGCATCAGGTGAAGACCCACTCCCGGGCTTCGCTCCAGTTACTGTATGCTACTAGAGTGGCATAGTGACGTCTTTAGTCCACAGCAGCAGCTAAAGTATGAGGAAGAGATATGAGGGTGAAAACTGGTGCATAATGTTTATGAATAGCTTGTTAGGCATTTGAAGCAGGGGACAGTCCTGGCCCCCCTGAGCAAGTGTAACCATTGTGTGGCCTGTTTCTGCATCTTCACTGCCAGGGCGCCGGGCGAGCAACCGTTGGGAGATCCTGGTTACAGCCCCAGTCTGGGATATCCATTGTCGGCAGACCAAGGCGGGCGAGAAAAGTTGGTAAGTCTGATCTGTTTTGGAGAGTTACTTGTTGGCCCCCTTTAGTGACCGGGAGGCTAAAGGGGAAACCCCAGTGATAAATTAAATGAGCTTTCTGCAATTCCTCTAACAGGGGTTTGAGGGCCTTTCGCTGCATCAGCGTGCGCCGTGAGAGGTCCGGGAATAGTGAGAGTTTTGCACCGTGAAAGTCTATGTATCGGACTCCCCGAACATGGTACATCATGCGCTCCTTGAGCGAATATTTATGAAGTTTGCAGATGATGTCTCAGGGTTTGTCTGGATCATCTGATGGAGGGCGCAGGGCTCTATGGGCACGGTCAATTTCAAAGTGAGCGGGGGCCTCCCTCCCCAGGATCTGCTTAAACACCCACTGGAGGGTAGGGACAATGTCCTTGGGGGTCTTAGCCTCCGGGAGACCGCGTATGCGGTTGTTCACTCTGCGGCTCCTATTTTCCACATCATCTAGCTGGTCTAGTAAAGCGTCAATTCTCCTGTCCTGTGCCGTACAATGGGTCTGGAGGGTTTGTATGGCACCTCCACCTTCCCCCCTATGTGGGCAGTGTCTGTCTGTAAGGCTTCTATGTCCTGCCTCAGGGCTCTTTCCATCCGAGTCACAAAGCTTTCCAGATCAGCTTTAGTGGGGAGAGCCAGTATGTGCGCCCTTAAATGATTGTCCCCTATGACCTCCGCTATGTCCATTAGGCCCATCTGGGTGTGAGAGGGGGCCGGGACTCAGGAGGAGGCAGATGGCGGTGGTTTGGCAGTAGGCCCCACTGGGGGGTTTGTGCGAGGCGCCTTGGCCGTGAGTCTGGTGGCCTCGTCCCAGGCCAAGTCACTCAGGAGGTCCTCTGGACAGTCTGGACAGTCCAGGGAGAAGGGGGGGTGATGAGGCCGGAGGCAGCCGGGGTGATGGTATAGGGGAGGCCGCACATGCTGCGGCGCTACACTCACCCGGCGCCATCTTAACTCTCTGCTCCTGCGGCCTCCTGTCTCCAGTAAAAAAGGCGTCTAGAGAGCCGGAACTTGGTGTCTGTGGGGGCTGCGGGGACCGTCTCCTCCTCGTGGCCATCTCGCCAGGCGATGCAGAGTGTGCTCAGCACTGCAGTGGAAGCTGAAGAAGGAGCTGGTCAGACGGAGCTCTGCTCACACACGTCCGCTCGCTCTCATGCCACAGAATTTTCTCTTTCTGATTCAACTGTGAATGTGGATTCTTGCCATACACTGTGAGACAGATGATTGGAGGAAAGGCACACACCCCCTCTTCACATAGTCAGAAAAATGAAGAAACAATGAATAGACCAGTTCTCTGCTAATCTATTTATAGCACCAACCCTGACAAAAAATTCAGGCTGATTTTATCACAGTTGACTGAGAACTTGTTAGAAATTATCATGCTGATAACAGAAGAATGAGCAGGAGAAAGCCACGGGACTTAGGGTTTTGAAGAGAGATAAGAAAACACTGCAGATATAAGTTGGGTGCACGTGCTCAGCGTCATATCCAGAGGTTGACTTTGAGAAATAGATGTATGAGTGCTGCCAGCATTGCTGCAGAGGTTGTAGGGGTGGGGGGGGTCAGTCTGTCAGTGCTCAGACCATACACCACACACTGCATCAAATTGGCCTGCATGGCTGTCATCCCAGAAGGACGCCTCTTCTAAAGATGATGCACAAGAAAGCCCCCAAACAGTTTGCTCAAGACAAGCAGACTAAGGACATGGATTACTGGAACCATGTCCTGTGGTCTGATGAGACCAAGATAAGATACAGTCAAGCATGGTGGTGGGAGTATCATGGTCTGGGGCTGCAGAATGCTACCGGCACTGAGGAGCTACAGTTCATTGAGGGAACCATGAATGCCAACATGTACTGTGACATACTGAAGCAGAGCATGATCCTCTCCCTTCGGAGACTGGGCCGCAGGGCAGTATTCCAACATGATAACGACCCCAAACACACCTCCAAGATGACCACTGCCTTGCTAAAGAAGCTGAGGATAAAGGTGATGGACTGGCCAAGCATGTCTCCAGACCTAAACCTTATTGAGCATCTGTGGGGCATCCTCAAATGGAAGGTGGAGAAGCGCAAGGACTCTAACATCCTCCAGCTCCGTGATGTGGTCATGGAGGAGTGGAAGAGGACTCCAGTGGCAACCTGTGAAGCTCTGGTGAACTCCATGCCCAAGAGGGTCAAGGCAGTGCTGGAAAATAATGGTGGCCACACAAAATATTGACAATTTGGGCCTAATTTGGACACCATCACTTAGGGTTGTACTCACTTTTGTTGCCAGCGGTTTAGACATTAATGGCTGTGTGTTGAGTTATTTTGAGGGGACAGCAAATTTACACTGTTATACATGTAGTACCCCCAAAGTGTAGGTGCTTTACTTTTGTAGATGTTTGATTGGTGAGGAAAAATCTAGTCAGGCCTGACTGTAGGTGCAGGCCTGAGTGTTTTGATCTGGGCTGGGAGTGGCTCAGGGGAGGGGCTGGAGATGGAGGGAAGGGACACCCCTTGGAGATTCCTCCCCTTGAGCTGGGATAGCTCTCGAAGGGTATAGATGAGGAGGTGTCACTTTCTGAAGTATGTTAAGGATCCCTGACCAATCCTCAACCTGGGTTGGCAGGGGGCAGGCCTCCTTAAATACTGTGATCGGCCCAGCAGGGGGGAAGAGAGTGTCGGGTGGAAGGGCGGAGATGTAGTAGGTGCTGTGGAGAGCCCCCCAGTCTGGGGGGTGACCTTGAGGCCTGGAGGCAGGTGCAGCCAGGAGTGGAGTTGGTTCCTGGAGTAGCACAAGGGAGTGGGAGAGCAACAGAGAGGTTACACTAAAGACTCTTTAAAGGATCCACCAGTGTTGGTGAGTGACAGGCCGATCTCCTCTGAGAATGCCTGAGAAGTCAGGAGCGGTATTTTACCGCTCCTTGATAAACAGACACCTTAATTATAATTATTTATATATATTTTTGAGAATGTTTATTTGAAAAATGAAAAGTTTTGTTGTACATGGTTTCTTGGAACGTAGAAGGAAAGGTGAATTTCTACTAAGCAAAATGCAATCTTTCAATTAAAGGGGTTCTTCAGTCTGTAAAAGAATGTAGCTGCTGACTTTTAATATGACACTTACCTGTCCAATAATTCAGTTCCGTCCTCATTCAAGCGATTTCTTGCTGGCTTCCCACTGCGCGAGTCACACTGTGGGAGCGGGTACCTGCCAAAATGAGGTACCCACTACCCCCCAAAAAATTAACTTCCAATATTGTTAAAAGAGGAAGGGAGGATTTTCCCCTTTAGGGTAAAGTGCCAAAGCAAGAGACACGCGTTATGTCAGATACAGTAAAGTATTTACAAAGTTTCAATTACATTCAGGATATACATTCTTGTTATTTTTTATATTTACATGGTGCTTGTATACCTATACATAGGATGGTACAGTTCACTTGTATTCAGAAAGAGATGGTTTTGAAAGGTATATATTTATTTATAATTGGTTCACTGTATTGCAGTAAGTGTATAATTGGTAATATCTATATTCTTTCACCATATTCTAGTGAAGTGATGAAATTCCATTCAAAATATATTTTGGATAAGCAATTTGAGTCTCTTATTGTAGTAGGAGATTTTAACAATTTTATAATGCCCCAAAACGGATAGACTTCTTTCTCCTGGGGCACAATCTCATGGTTGTCTTTTATCCCTTGGCAAGTTGCTACAAGAGCTATGATTAATAGCTATATGGCGTATAATACACCCTAGAGAGAGAAAATATTTTTGTTTCCCTAAACCGCATAAAACATTACCTAGAATAGAGCTAGCAGTTGGTTCCCCTCACATCATAGCAATAATTTATAAGATTGAATATATGGATAAGGGAATTTCTGATCATTCTCCACTGGTACTACAATTTAAAAGTAATAGTGGATATACTTCTCTTCCTTGAAGACTAAAACTTATTGGATACAATTGTTCCCAGAGCCCTCTTCTGTTCATTCTGATCTTAATGATTTTTGGAGTGGAATAACTCTTTGGCTTCTATGTTGGCAGTCTAGGATACCTTGAAGGTGTATCTCTGAGGGCTACTAGTGAAGCAAATCTCAGTTGTTAATGCAAACAAGGGGGAATGGGAGAGGAATCTGCTGGTACAAGTGAAGAGAATGGAAGAGGAATATAATATTAGTCCTTCTACAATCACTTTTTTGGAAAAGGCACAGGATCTATTAAAAAAATGCATTGAAGAAGGCAGAACATTTCTAAAGCAGCCTTACTTTTAAAAGGGAGATAAAGTAGGGAATTTATTAGCAACCATAACTGGGGCTCAGCAGTCATCTGCATAAATAGGGAAATTAAAAAGTGAAAGGGGCATAGTAGTCTCTTTTAACTCTCACATATTGTGGATGCATTGCAACAATTTCATAGTATTTTATATACATTTAAAAGGACATACTTCAAACGAGCAACTTGGTAATTATTTAAAACAGATAACACATACCCCCCAACCATCCCAGATCCTGGGTGACTATTCCAGGAATTGAACAAACTCCCGCTGTCCTGTGGGACTGAGCTGTGTCTCAGCAAGTCTTTGAAGATTTGTTACAACACCCAGCACTCTCCCCTTAAAATGTTTTTGGATAATTTACGTCTGTTCTTATGCTTTCCCCCCTGCCAATATCATTGGTGACTTTTCATCTCAGGTTCACCCCTATTGGCCAGAGCCTTATAATTCCCTGCTTGTGTGTGGTGGGGGCAGTACAGTGACTATTTAGGGGAACAGAGTATGCTTCATTCAGCAAAGACACTAATGGGTTGGCCATATCTCAGTGGCAGCGCACTGGTGCCCAGTTCCAGTATTCATCTGGTAAGTGCAAGAGTTACATAGTTGGCAAGGTTTAATAAAGGCATCAGTCCAACCTCCGTTAATATATGTGTGTATGTGTTTATGGCAATAGTTATATGCAACGGTCAGCATGGATTCAAGAAGGACCAAAGTTGTCAGACTAATATTCTATACTTGTATTTTATGAAAGTGTTTGACTCCAAATACAGCTAATGTGTAAGTTAAAGTTTATAGGCTTACAAAATTTTTGTAAATGGATTGAAAACTGACTAAAAGATCATATTCAGAAAGTAATGATTAACGATTCATACTCTGAATAGTTATTAGAAGGTCATTAGTGGTGTACCCCAAGGTCCAGGGTTAGGACTCTTGCCTTTTAACCTATTTATAAATTATATAGAGTTTAGGATTAAAAGTACTATTTCTTTGTTTGCAGATGGCACCAAGCTATGCAGTGGAAAATGATTCTTACAGGACGTCTCCAACGTACAAGGCAACCTCATTGCACTATTTAATTGGGCAAAAATGTAGCAGATGAGGTTTAATATTAATAAATGTAAAGGTATGCACTTGGAAGCAAAAACATGCATGCATCATACATTCTAGGAGAACAGCTGGGGAAGTGAATGATTGCGAAGGATCTGAGTATTTTGGTAGATCATAAACGCTATATTAGCATGCAATGCCAAACTGCAGTTTCTAAAGCTAGTAACACAGTTTCTTGTATTAAAGAGGTATAGACTCCAGAGGGACATACATTTGACCCTGTACATCCATTAGAAATTTCCATGACATCACTAACCATTACTATCAGCCAGTTATTATTTGCCATTATTATTAGCCACTAATAATGGATATTTTGAACTTTTATTTACATTTATTACCAGCATCTATGTATAAGGCGATACTGGTGGCTAAATAAAAACCAGGTAAGGAAGCAACACATCCATATTCTTACCGCCCAACATACTTTGATAGTAATGAATGGTCTTATTTCGGTTTAAATTACAATATGGCTTGCACCAGCAGTGCTGTCTATCTCCATTGTTATTTGCAATTGCTATTGAACCAGTGATGATCAGATATTTCTCTGACATCAATGGATTTAAACGGCGTCTTATAGAACATGTTAAAGTTTATATGAGATTTTAGTGATTAGGTTTAAACATACATATAAGGTAAGGGATTAGCTTGAAGTTAATGGCATATAATCAACTCCACCCAAAAACTTAAACTTTGCTGTCTGTCTGCTTTGCTAATGTCCGTTTAATAATACTGGTATGTTCTCTGAACCAACTCCACCCAAAAACTGAAACCTTTCTGTCTGTCTCCTGTGCTAATGTCTGTTTAATAATACTGGTATGTTATTTCTTCTGCTTAACCATCTATAGAGCTGTCCACACTGCAATGCTTTCATTTGTCCCTTGTCTTGCCCAAAATGATGGCCTGTTTACCTCTAGTGCCCTTGTTCTTTTTTTTAAGTGGGAATTTTGCTCTGCCTAGTCAGCCATTATTTATTACCTCCTGATTGCTAATTTGGAATGCACCCATCCCCCATCACTATCAGTATAAATCTAATCACCTTTAGGGGGAGGCATTTGCTGGGGGTTTGCATTTGCAGCTGGGACTCTTTCTCAAATTGGGGCTATTCTATAAGTGGGAGCACTTCTCACTCTGCACTTCAGCAAATGAACACAAGAAAATACTTTGAATAACACCACACAAACTACAGGTGAACTTGTTTACCCCTTCAGGTCTTTTTCCCCTCTTAACATGCACTGTCTACCACTCCTTCTGACAACTCTGTCCTGCATCCTTAAACTAACTCTCCTTCACCCCTCTTCACCACCCCACAGCTTATATGTATCCCCCTCACTGCTATCCTCGCCTTATTACTGCACTCACCAACTCCTGCTAATTCTAAATCCACACGCACAAAAATACTCCAGGACACTAGAGCATGTCCCTTCATATAAATCGCACTCCCACATTACCTCCCTCACCCTTCTGCTTCTCCTAACCTCTGGAGATATATCCCCAAACCCTGGGCCTCCATCATTTAACTATACTCAACGCACCCATTACCTTGCACCCTCCGATTGCAGCCGCAATGCACACAATCTAACTCCCACTTCTCTTCTTCCCAAAACTGGACTCCCTTTCTCTTGCGCCCTTTGGAATGCCTGCTCTGTCTGTAACAAACTGACCTCTCTTCATGATCTTTTTATCGCTAACTCATTCAATCTACTCACCATTGCCGAAACCTGGCTTCACGAATCCGACACTGCGTCTTCTGCTGCCCTATCCCATGGTGGCCTTCTCTGGACTCACTTCCCCAGACCCAGTGGATGCAAGGGAGGGGGTTTTGGAATCCTTCTAGCCCCACATAGCACTTTTCAATTAGTTCACCCACCCCCCCTCTGTCTCTCTCCTCTTTTGAAGCAAACTGCATTCGTCTTTTCTAACCAGTTTCTCTAATTGTAGCTGTGATATACCGGACCCCTGGACCGGTATCAACCATTCTTGTTGACTTCTCTGCCTGGCGACCCTACTTTTTTTCTTCTGAAATCCCCACAATCATTCTCAGGGACTTCAACATCCCTACTAATACTAACACTCCTGCTACTTCCAAACTTCTCAGTCTAACCTCCTCTTTTAACCTGAAGCAATGGATACATGCTACTACTCCCTCTGAAGGCAATACCCTTGACCTGGTTTTCTCCCACCTTTGCACTCCATGCAACCTCTCCAGTTATCCATTCCCTCTCTCTGATTACTTCCTTATTAGTTTCACTCTCTCCCTCCCCTCCATCTCCTCTCCCTCCAACCACCTAACAGCTACCCGTAGAAACCTACACCGTCTCAACCCATCTCCTTTCTACTCTGCTACTGAGCACCTCTATGACAAAATCGCACCACTGCCCTGCACCGACCTAGCCACTTCAGTCTACAACACTTCACTTTTAGCCTCCCTGGACACACTGGCCTCTCTCACTACTCACAGAATCAGGCCCCGAGCTCTTCAACCTTTGCAAACAGATGACACTAGAAGTCTGAAAAACATAGCCGTGCTCTTGAGCATCTATGGCATAAAACTAAATTTCAGAAAGAAATTTTCAGAAAGATTTCAACCAGCATAAATCTGCCCTCCAAAAATACAATTCCTGTCTCCACACTGTCAAGCAGACCTATCTTATCATTCTTGTTAACAACTTATCATCCCGTCCCTGTCAACTCTTCTCTACCTTCAACTTTCTACTTCATCCTCCTCTGCCTCCACCCATTACTTCACTCACTGCCCAGGAGATCGCCAATCAATTCAAACAGAATATTGAAACAATTTGTGAAGAGATCTCTGCTGTTCAAATACCTTCCACGCTTTACACTTCATGCCTACAGGTACAATCACTACTACCCTCGTTCAAACCCGCCACGTTAGAAGAATTTGCTAAACTACTTGCTAACGTCAAACTCCACTACTACACTAACCACCTGCCCACTGGATCCTGTTCCCTCGCAAATACTATGTTCCCCCTCTGACTCGATTCTACACTCTTTAACCCACATCTTCAATCTCCCTCTCTTCTCGCATCTTCCCCAACTCTCTAAAACATGCACTAGTTATCCCCATATTAAAAAAGCCTTCACTGGACCCAACCAATCTTAACAACCTACGCCCCATCTCCTTGCTCCCCTTTTTATCCAAACTCCTTGAACGTCTGGTCTACAACCGACTGAGCAACCACCTTGCAACACTCCACAGAAACTGGTCTTTCTAAAACTAACAAACGATCTACTAACAGCCAAAACCAATGGACACTATTCTGTACTCCTACTCTTGGACCTTTCTGCTGCCTTTGATACAGTTGACCATCCCCTCCTCCTCCAAAAACTCCATGCCATTGGTCTTTGTGACAGTACTCTTCGATGGTTCCCTTCCTCTTTATCCAAAAACACCTTTAGCATTATTTACAGCTCTACTTTCTCCTCTCCTCTTCCTTTCTCTGTTGGGGTCCCCCAAGGTTCTGTTCTTGGGCCTCTCCTACTTTCAATCTACACCTCCTCCCTAGGTCAGCTGATAGCCTCCCATGGCTTCCAATACCATCTCTATGCTGATGACACCCAAATCTATCTCTCTACCCCTCAGCTCACTCCCTCAGTCTCCTCACGTATCACTAATTTACTAACAGATATATTAGTCTGGAAGTCACACCACTTCCTCAAACTCAATCTATTCAAAACCGAACTTATCATTTTTCTTCCACCACCTGCCCCTTCCCCTGATCTCTCTGTCATAATCGATGGCACAACTATCAGCATATCACCACATGCCAAGGTTCTAGGTGTAGTCCTGGACTCTGAACTCTCCTTTAAGCCCCACGTCCAATCACTGTCCAAATCCTGCCGCCTCAACCTCGGCAACATCTTAAAAATACCCTCCTTTCTAACCAATGACACAACAAAGCTCTTAATTCACTCCCTGGTCATATCTCGCCTCGACTACTGCAACTCCCTTCTTACTGGCTTACCTCTACATAGGTTATCCCCTCTTCAATCCATCATGAATGCTGCTGCCAGACTCATCCACCTTACCAATCACTCTGTGTCTGCTACTCCTCTCTGTCAGTCCCTCCACTGGCTACCACTCACCCAACAAATTAAATTCAAGATACTCACAACAACTTACAAAGCCATCCACAATTTAGCCCCCAGCTACATCACCAGCCTAGTCTCGAAATACCAACCTAATTGTTTCCTACGTTCCTCTCAAGACCTCCTGCTCTCTAGCTCCCTCGTCACCTCCTCCTTTGCTTGCCTCCAGGACTTTTCCAGAGCCTCTCCAATCCTATGGAACTCCTTACCGAAACCTGTCCGAGTATCTCCTACTCTACTAGCTTGATCCCTGAAAACCCTCCTCTTTAGAGAAGGCTATTCTACCCACACCTAAAAACTACATTTTCATTTTCTTCATCAGTTCGTCCCCCACAGTTTTTACCTTTTTGTTTCACTTGATCCTCCTTTATAGATTGTAAGCTCTAACAAGCAGGGCCCTCCGATTCCTCCTGTGTTGAATTGTATTGTAACTGTACTGTCTGCCCTGTAAAGCGCTGCGCAAACTGTTGGCACTATATAAATCCTGTATAATAATAATAATATTTTTGGGCCATTTTGGTGATTAAAAGGAATCATTTTACATTTTTTTCGCTTTATATACATGAAAGCACAAAAACTGATCTAAACCAATTAGATCATGTAACAAACAAATTGATAGAATAAAATAAAGATTAATAAAGTATGTCTCCACAATGGAAAAAACTGGAGTCCTGTGAAAGGTTCTTTTTTAAGACATATGGAGTATCTCTCAGCTCTGCTTAGAAAGGGCATGCACATTTTTACCAAAACCTGGCATTGATGGCACCCCTGTTCCAATATTATTCGTTACACGGCTTATCAACTGGCTTTATACATTAGAGTAGCCATTCTCAACCAGGATTCCCTGGAACCTTTGGGTTCCTCCAGAGGGGACTATGGGTTCCTCTAACTGTGGGTAACTTACAGCCCATCCAATGGTGCCTTCATAGTTCCAGGTCCAGAGCCAGTGAAGGTGACATTCTGGCCACCACTGTATGTGGGTATTTTCCCCACTAACCCCCACCAATGTGGGGGATTTTTCCAATGACCTCCAATAGATTAATCTTCAGAGGTTCCCTGAGACCTTAACATTTTTTCTAGGGTTCTGCCCCAGGGGGCATGCAGCTTGATAAATGTCAATGTTTGTTCACATCGCAGCTGGTAACTTTTTTTTACTGTTACTGCATTTGGGGACTATTTGCCAGCTGCAGTTAGATATAACCTGTCCAACTCAATTTAGCCTTATAATAGCCCATATATTAACGCATTTGCATTGTACTGTACAGTTTATTTTACATATTTGTGCCATCATATACTTTTCATGTATACATTTTATATTTGTTCGTGGCTTTACATTGCCTCTTGCACATTTAATAAACCTTTCGACTCCATAACTATCTTAGTGAATGATTGTAGGGGGAGAGTTTATGCCATCCGTGAGGCTGCCAGATCTGCGATACAGTAAGCCAGTAGTGGAACAGACTGAAATAGAGGAATGTTTTTTTTCTCATATCTGAATCATGTTTGACTGCAGGATCCTGTTCTTACTGATAAATTCTTAGATTCTAATTTCTGGGGTGTCTTCATTGGAGGATTTCCCCTCACCTCTTGTCTGGGGATGACTCAAAATTCTTTGATTTCCCATCACTTTCATTCTCAGTGGCAATGGTCACCAGTACAAATAAAGGGATGAATCTCCCCAACAGCGACACAGACTGAGATTGAAACTTGACTCAAGGTCTAACCCTTCCCCACTCTATCCAAAACTAATAAATTAGAGTTTGCCAATTGATACACTTTAACTTTAGTATGTCCATGTCTACCATGATTGTACTGCATATGCTGTTAACTTTCCAAGAGTGTTTATTCTAAATATGACAACTCCACTACTTTATGGTATACCATAACATTACCAAATTATATAATCCTTTAAAAAAAAATAAAGAAAAAGTTATCAAAAAGATGGTTATCAAAATAGTGGAACGGAAAATACACCCCCATAAAGTTACTGTTTTTATGGTGCTATATTTTCAAAGAATATTAGACATACAATATATATTACTTGCAAAGTTCTTACAACATTAATCCTTTTTGTAAGGAAACATAATGATCCGGAATATCAAACAGGAAGAGAAAGAAAGGGAAAGTCTGAAACCCATGTGAAATGAAAGTGTACTAGAAAGACGAGATGACAAATCCGGTGCAGTAATCATGATTATTTCTTTCCCAACCCTCGAAATGTGACCTCGCCCATGATATTAGTTGGATATGCCTCTTATTTGGAGTCAGGGAGGAATGTAAGCTGGTGTAAGCAACTCCCACACCTCCACTTGAATCACTGCTGCTGAATGAAATGCTCCAGTAATCTTTTACCGTTTACAGCAGATTTCATTGTGTGTTGTTGATATATAGAAGACACCATGTTTCTGTGAATTTGTAGAGCTTTATCCCTTTATCCATTATTCTATTTGCAATTTATAAATTCTGCAGTGTTTGTAACTTTGCAGTAATCTTTGCAGATGTACCTTTTTTTTTCTTACAGATATGGTAACTATATTTTCAGTGTTTTTTTTTTCTGTTTTTTTAATGTTAACCTGAAAGTAATGTTTTAAGTGTACTTGCGCATGCAATATATTTTTATTATTGCATTTCATATAGAGATTTTAAGTTCTAGCAGTCTTTTGCACCAGTCCTGTACCCTCTCTTCTCAACAACTGCTAAATAAAGGGGATGCTTTACCATAGATGATAAGGCTATTCGCTTTGCTCAGTAAATGTGGTAAAAATTTACATTACAAACAATACCCAATTGCATGCAAGTTAAAATAAAATAAAACTGTATTTTGCTTGTGCATGATTAGATTATGGAAGTCTGCAGAGCTTCAACATACTCACTAAGGTAAGGGAAATTTCCCTTGTAAAATGAATAGCTTATTTGCTGTTAAGTAAATTAATCCTGAATTTCTGATGACAACAAATGCTTTTCATGGGGATGTTCCTCGCTTAGTTATTGATGTGAAGGTCTGCTGACTTCCTTTATCCAATTAGGTTCAAGCAAAAATACTTTTTTTTATTTACTTGCACAGGATTTTGTATTTTTTGTTAAGGTGGTAGTAAACCCCTGCAGCACATTTTCAATGCTCTGATCACTCCCTTTATGAAGATTAAATTCCCCTTATTTGCGTTCTCCTTACTTGCTTCCTTTCTGTCAAAAATCATATATTTCTCCTTCTGATGTCACCTGCGCATGCGCCCTTATTCTCTAATTTTCCGGCAAGCTAAGCCTGCCAGAAATATTCAGTGTATATATCATCTCACCTCAGCCCCGACCTCACACAATATTGTGAAGAAGATTTCCGCATTACAATGCATTTCCTGGCGCCCTTGTGACTCCGAACGTCACAGGGGTTGTGTGGAGAAGGAGGGCAGAGCTGCAGAGCGAGGAAGAGAAGCAGAGAGACAACACGGCTTGGCTATGTAACGTAATGCGCATGCGCGAGATTATCTACCTCTACGCACAATGAGGGCAGGAATACAGGCACGGATAAACGCGGAAGAGAACAGTAAAAATGGCGCAGCCTTATACAGTCCGGGACCGCTATAAAATTCATAATTTTTGGAATGTAAGACATGTTTTAGCTATCATTGGTAGCTTTGGTTTATCAGTATGTAAATGGACTCAATATATATGTTGCATTATGCTTATTCGGCTGGGTTTACTACCGCTTTAAAGTTTCACTACATTTACTAAGACTGGCCATATACTTTCAATTTTCTTGCACAATTTTCTTTTAGATTTTCCAAAACCATATAATATGAGGTCAAACCTAAACACTTTCAATTTGTATGCAGTCAGACAGGCCCTTGCACTACATAGTTGAAGGTACATCTAAAGGAACTTGAATACGAAAATTGTATAATGTATGGTTAGATTTAGGTAAGAAAAAATTCCTTTGCAAAGTGTAAATTCCCCTGTAAATTCCCCTGTACAGTGAACAGCCTATTTTCCTATAGTAAATCAAACCCAGAGAATATTGTTTTTGAAAGAGCCAGATCTGACAGGCAGATGCAGGGCTGCTGTTAGAAATCATGGGGCTCCATACAGCCTACCTGTCAGGGCCCCCCCCCCCCACCCCAGAAAATAGCAAAATTATATTTTCACTAAAATCATTATTAGTAGACACAAACATCATGTAACTTACTAAATCTAAAATATGCAATTGTATTTAGTTAATAAATAAAGTTGTGTGTGTGTTGTGTATTATGCTTCAGTTATGAATGAACACAGTACTGACCATTCACTGCATTCATTTACAAAAGGAAGGGGCTGCTCTCCAACCTGAACATCATCCCTCCCACCCTGTGTGCCTGCAGGAGAGGCTGGGGGGGGGGGGGGGGGGCACACAGCAGGGGGAATCGGATGTGGACAGGACAAGGGGAATGATCGGTGCAGTGGGGGTAAAATCATGGGAACAATGCACTGTGTCTGTGTCTCTCCCTGCAGCAGCTGAAAGCAGGCTGGAGGGAGAGGGTCAAAAACCGGCTTTCAACTGCTGCAGGGAGAGACATAGACACAGAGCATTATTCCTGTAATTGTACCCCCACTGCACCGATCATACTCCCTGTCCTGCTCACATCTGATTCCACCTGCTTCTTGGGCCCCCCTGTGTGCCTGGGCCCCGTACAAGAGGACTGATGATATCCCCTTATCAGCAGCCCTGGGCAGATGTATACTGAGATAAAGGGTCATTAAGGCAAAACCATTGGGCTCACTACGAAACAGGAAGAGCAACCTTTAGCCTAGGTTCACACTGGTGCGATGTGGGAACCATCGTGATTCCAGGCACATCTCACAGGCAGTTCACACTACCTTCTGCAAACTGCTATGGGTGTCAATACAATGTTAATGCCACCCCCAGATCGGTTCACAGATCGCAATGTGAACTGTGCATTTGGACAGGAATCGGATTGCATTGGTGAGAACACCCATGCGATCTGATTCCAGTGCGTGGAAAAAAAGGTTCCTGAACCTTTTTCTGTGCAAATCCAATACAACTGTATGGCTGAACTTGCATTGACAGACATCGCATGTAATCGGCACTGCAGTGCGGGTGCAAATCACATGTGGTGTCTGACATTGCACAAGTGTGAACCCGGGCTTTATCACCAAATATGGATAATTAGGCAAGTATCTTATTATAGTAATCCAAGCACACTTTCTCTAAAGAGTTTGACGTCAGGACAGGTAAATACATAAAAAAAGTTAGCTGACTGTATGTATTTTCTTCAAATTATAACATAATACATCCTGGAGAACATCAAACAAATCACAAAATCTCCAGCTTCCTAGCCAACAGTTTCAAATGCTTGCTGGCTCACACAGCCATTCAGTTGTTAGCACAGAAGGATTCTTTGTTGGTTCCATCAGCACTCCCCTTCCAACCAACACATTTACAGAACTTAAACAGGATAAATTAGTCTGAATTGTTTTTGGCCTCTGAGTGATTCATTAAACACGCGTATTCATCGCTGCTATTGAGATAATATTTTAGCTGGACAAGCATTATTTGTTGTGCCATCTCACCTTTTCATGTGGGGATTGCAAACTGATTGTGTATCTCAGGTGTATAGGAGACAAAGAAGAGGCTAATCATTGTGCAGAGTAGTAGTTAATTGTGGACTATAAAAGAAACATAGAAAAGTGATGGCAGAAAAAAGTCTAAGTGGTCCGAGTCTGCCCTTTTTTTGTTTGATTTATACATGTTTTTGTATTTTTGTGTTTTTCTTTTGTTTTGTTAACTTCCTTGTCTGAGTATAGATTTATGTTTGTCCTAAGCATGCTTGAAGCCATTTACTGTTGATTGACTTTCTACCTCTGCTGGAAGTCTATTCCAAACATCAACTACCCTTTCAGTAAAATAAGTTTGTTTTGAACTTACCTCTTGTTAGCTTGGAGTCATGTCCCTGTGTTCTTGATTTTGGTTCCATATTGAAAATCCTGCCCTCCTGAACCTTATTCACCCCCTTGATGTATTTAAGGTTTCAATCATGTCTCCCCTTTGTCTTCTTTCCTCCAGACTGTACATATTATGCTCCTGATATGTTTTATCCCCCAGACCTTTCACCATTTTTGTTACCCGTCTCTGAACTCGTTCTATCTTATCAATATCTTTTTGTAAGTGAGATCTCCAGAACTGGACACAGTATTCTAAATGAGCTCTCACTAAAGATCTATATAGAGGAATCAGAACCTCCTTCCTCCTTTTGGTGATCCCTCTACTGGTACATCCCAGAATTCTATTCCATTTTCCCACTGCCTGACCACATTGCTTGCTCATTTTCCAATCATCTGAGATAAGTACTTCCAGTTCTTTTTCCTCTGTAGTGCTGGCCAACAGAAACCCAAAATTATAACATAACATATCCTTCAAAAAGAGGAAACAGGTTGATGGCTGAAACTGAAATTGGGAAGTGAATTAGGGAGTTAGAGGATGTATAAAAGAGGCATAGAGCCAGCCGCTCATCGCAGAGGGGGCAATGCCAGGGCCAGCAAATGATCAACAGCTTGCAGAGCTGCAGACCGGGGAGAATGAAAGAAGGCAGAAAGAGAGGAGACAATCCATAGCTAATCAGGGACAGGGGAAAGTGAACGATTGGATTCAATGGGCAGACGGACTGGGGAAATAGAAAGACTTTTTTCTATACTGTTCATTTAACTACCAATAAACATTCAAATTTTTGCTCCTGTGTATGTCCCTTTCAACCTTTCATTCCTAGAATGCAATGCAAACTCTCTGGATGTATTGGAGGAAATACTCAAATGTTTCAAAGATGCCAAGTAGTAGGCCGCAAATGTGGGGGACTGCTGTTGCAAGGAAAATAGGTGAAAGCATTAGCTGGTTCTATTTAGTCTCATATACGGAAAGCAATGTCCTGGCTTTCAGAAGTTCTTTAAGAATGGAAAAATAGCACCTCTAACTTGGAAACATTAGTACTGTTTTGGCAGCTGTAACATGTTAATAATGCCATGGTGATATATTAGACTTTATTTTATGAGACTGAGATTTCAAATTTCTCTCCTGTCACTGGTTTATTAGGATGTGATTCAGCTTCCCACATAGCAAACCCCCTCCCAGTGCTTACAGTGGACCTACAATCATTTAGCATTTGTGTGTGCAGACAATGGGTTTTCTGTATGCATCCAAGGGCAAGTTGTGACATCTTCTCTGTCTGCTCTAGTAACATCTAGTAACATCCAGGAATCATTGCTATACCCAGACAGGAGTAAAATAAAAAATCGGTATGTAAATAGACATGTAAAATGTTATATGTGATAACTATTCTGAAATAACTTATTCAAAAAGCTCTCAGTTTCTTGTTGGTTCTACCTAGCAGATCTAGGCTTTGTGACCTAATCATATTCTTAGGGTGTACTCACACTGGTAGTTGTAACTGCACTTGGATATGGTTCACCGCCTTGGTCTGATTCATTTGTGTAGTGTGACTGCTCCAACAGTTAGGTGCACCATGTTTTGGACCGCTTGGAAGAGGAGTTCTGGTTCACAATTCACCTGGCGTCCTGCACAGTTTGCTTCAGTGTGAGAGAAATCTGTGCCTGAGTGCAGAGTTCTCCATAGATCACTGAGCATTGAAGCAGGGATCACTGTGGTCTGTCTGGCAGAGGTGATAAGCGGGCCAGGGAACAAGGTGAGTGACTGCAGATCAATGGAGAGGGGGGACATTCAAACTCGGGCACAATTTGTTTCAACCATGCCCAGTGCATCCTTACTCACCCAATGCTCTCTAGGTTGCACAAAGCAACACGCAAGCTAAATTTGCTGAAAATGATATGGCACATATACTGTATGTCCAACGTGCATACAAAATGTTGCATTTCATCTGCTACCCAGGTTGTAAAGACCATTGTAGACTTTTAACATTGTACGACAGGTCCTCTTTAACCAGTTCAGCTCTGACACCTATAGACACATTATGGACCACAACAAATTTCATATTTCAACTATGGGTCTACTGATTCTGCAATAACTTTGTTATTACTTACAATATGAAACATTAATCTTTTTTTTCAGGGCGCACAATGTTTTCTTTGCTGATATTGTCTTCAAAGAATGGTTTTATTTTCTCTGTAATTACCTGGCAAACCCGATGCAACAAAATGTTAGGAAAAAAATATTTTTTCAGCCCTGGATTCACCGAGGGTTGCCGAGCAATTTTGATTACTCACTAATCATCAACAACAGATGAAATATTGACACCATTCCTGAATATAGAAGGTTGTCGTAAACCTGGAGCCCCCCCTCTGGAGATGTCCCCCTCCTCTTCCGTCCCTACTTTACCTTGACTCTTTATGAGTTATGTGTTTTGTTTTTTTGTTTGTTTTTGTTTTTGTTTTTTTGTTTTTTTTTCTCTCTTTCTCTTCTCACATTTCCTTGTGGATGCTGGATTGTGGGTTCTGTGAGATCCTTGTCCTCCAACGTAGGTTGGGTCACGTGTCGGATCCCAACAGGAGGACTTGGGATCTTGGAGCCTCGTCTACCTACTATGAGCCGCCTATTCCCTGATTTTTACCCACAAACTCGGAAATGTTGAGGAGTCTACTTATGCGAACTGAACACTGAACGGTTAGTAGTTCTATTTGCTCAACCTGAAATATTAAGGTTTATGTAGATACACTGTTATATTTGATTCCCATTGCCTGTACGCAGTCGCTATACTCTGGTGGCGAACTGCAAACACATCAATGACATACGTGTTCACCCAAGCTACCTACTCAGTACTTCTTGGATCTTGTACTTCATGTTCTTTCTAATGTATTACGGTGTAATGAAAACTTCAATAAAATTTTGAAACAGAAAAATATTTTTTCTAGTTCGACCATTTATAGTTTTAAAACAAATTAGTCATTGTGGATGAAATGTGTACATTTTATTTTATGATATATTCTATTTACAACACCACTAATGCGACACATCTGATGCAAAGCACGATGAAGCTAATTACAATTTAAATAAAGGCTCCTTAAAAATGGTGTGTATTTTTTATGCAGTGCTAAAAACAAAAAAGACATAGAAAACCATAGAAGGTCTACATATCAATGGCAATGACAAAACATAAGTACCCTGGTGAGGGGGAAAATGAGAACAGTTTGTGCTGGGAAGATAAGGGGGGTTCTGTACTTAGGCATCAGATGTACTGGGTATTGGGGGGATGTCTGAACTGAGGGGCCTGCACTGGGGGGATTTGGTAATGTTAAGGGGTCAGTCTGTACTGAGAGGTCTGTACCTAGTTCGGGGGAGGGGGGGTTGTTTCTGTGCTGTGGGGGTCGGTCTGTGCTAGGCAGAGTCAATCTGTGCTGGTGGGGTCGGTTTTGCTGCAGGGGTCAGTTTGTGTTGTGGGGGGGGTCAGTCTTTGCTGGCCCTGTGGCTGAACTGCACTTTTACCACTCCTAAACTACTAGCCCTTTAGCTGCAGATGCAGCAGCCAGGGGTGTACACGTGCCATGGCTGCAATGCTTAGGTTCATGTCCATGGCAGGATTATACCCTCTGTCACATTCTAGTGAATAGAGCAGCTTTGCAAGCGCCCTGCAACCATGCGCAATGCACATGGTTGCAGCGTGCTAGTGCAGAGTTCAAGAGGTTAAAGCAGGCAATGAGGAAGTGATACAATGCCTGCTCACCAGCTGCCAAATGCTCTCTGAAGAGCTCTGATCGCACTTTAGAGATCAACACTAATGTGAACAAGCCCTTACACTGTTGTTCCAATGTGAACAAGCCCTTACACTGTTGCTTGTGGTGCAGCTTGTGGTAAAGCATGTTTTATGGGCAATAGGACTGTGGCATGTGTGTGCCACATACAGGGGCGTAGGCTTAGATTTTATTTATCTATGCCCCTTTAAGCTCCTTCCACTGTTAACACAATTTGACCACATACACAATTCTGCACTGCATGCTGATTTATTTCTCCATACCATGTTTTTTTTTGTGGGGGGGGGGGGTGAATGTAAAGAAATGATGGGCACCGGGTGCCAGATGTGCTAGGTACGCCACTGGTGATTAGATGGTGAGGTAGGGAGATTACCGTGGAGTCAGGCGTTATGGCCCGTACACATGATCAGAAAATCATATGGATAATAGAGCTTTTGAAGCGTTCATATAATAATCTGATTGTTAGTATACAACTTTTGAGAGCCGATCTTGGCAGTTCATCCAATATTATCCAATGGGACGCGCATAAACATTTTTCTCGTACGATACCAAATTGTATGATCATTTAATCAGTACAGTTGTCTTTGAAAATACAACACAAATATGTTACAACCCATTACATCACTTTCAAATTTTTATTCTGTTGTACAATAATTTTCGTCACTGTGGTAAACTCTTCATTTTCGATATGAGACTACCATGCAAAAAAAAAAACGGACAATCATTTGTTTGATTATCTCATTGTGTGTACCAGGCATTACAGTGTGCCTTCACCCTCCCCACCAACCTTCTCAAATCTCACTCCTACCTCTCTCCTCTCTCAGAGTCAGACTTTTTTTTAATACTTGTTATGGATTTTTTTGGTTGAGACACTGAAAACGAAACCAAGTATGCAGAAAGAGACTGGACACTTGTTATTTTTTTTTTATATATAATACATTTTTATTTATTTTCAAGACAAAAAAAAAACACATACAAAGTTACATATAGCCATATAGGGCAAAGGCGATAAAACAAGGATACATATACAAATGTGTCTGACCTATTTTGAGACGTTGTCCTGCCACAGGTACCCACAAATGACCAAAGTCTGATATCTATCTTCATGGTTACCTAGGGGCAGAAGGGTCCCCCCTGCTGGCACCCCAACCGGGAACTAACTGTGCCGAGCAGGGGGGGGAGGCCGTCCCCCCTCCATAAAATGTCTTCTGTGTTGTGACACCACAGCGGTCAACAGAGAATGTTAAATGCAGCTATACAACGGTCAGATCACCAACAACCAATTTGTATCCTATTTGGACTTTAAATCCTTGCTGATCCTCTTTTGCATTCAACAAAGAAAAGAAAATCAACATAATTCAGAGACAAAGAAGAGAGTTAGAGAGGTAGAGGAGAGAGGATAGAATAGTGGAAAGGAGAAGAGATATAGATAGGAGAATTAAAAGTTAGACCAAGAAGTTCCCAGCCGGCATGGGGTCGAAGATTTGAGATCAATATCATAAACAGTTGCTTATAGTTGAATACACAATGTGACACACTGCTGATGCTAATGCTAAGGGCCTAATGTGTGGGGGGAGTGGTTGGCACAGATGCGGGGGACTGGACACTTGTTATATCACGATCACGTGATAGTTTAAAGTGGAAGTAAACCCATCGATTTGGTAGTTTCAAAAAAACAGTTAACATTCCTGGCATGCCGGAAATGCTAGCGGTCACATTTGCTTTTGCTCGCAACCAAACTGTCAAACCATCCAATGGCTGGTGTCATAACTGATCACATGTGCAGCATCATGGAAGTTGCAGATTAAACAGAGGCCAAGATGGCAGCTTCCTTGGCTGAAAATGATCGGAGGGTTTACGTCCACTTTAAGTTCTTTTAGGGTTTTTATTCGATATGTGCAAAGAGAGATCACACAAATACTTAAAAGTATAACATTTATTAAATGTAATGACAGATACAGATAAAGATAAAGACAATATGACAAGAATACTTAACTAAAGATGTTGTTTCCACCATGGGTCCCATTTGCTGTCACGCAACATGGCACAGGTGACCACGGACGCTTGCATATTACTGGATGAGACAGGATTCTATTAAAGTATCTGTTCTAAAGTTTATTTGTTTTATCTTATTTTATATCCAAAATAAGAAAGACAGTGGTGTGAGATGTTATTAAAAAACAGTAAATAGAATATTGTCACATTTCATATGTCAGCAGCTATCAGGGATCTGGTTGTCTCTTCCTGGTACTTGCAGCTGGCCCCCTGATGATGGCGTTGTATGTCTAACATCAGGGGGCCAGCTGCCCAATCCTGGAACATACAGCAGGTTCCCAATGGTGTCAGGTTCCATTATGCTACCACAGGACCAGGTGTAAATCAGGGGAGCATTGCATTTCTACAGAACACCACTGGGTGTGTGAGAACATTTTTTGTGAATAATCCAGGGGAAAAGGTGGAAGATGATAAGTAGGGAGGAATGAAGTTCCCTTTAAGGGAAAAGGGGAGGAAGTGGGTAATTAGGGCTGATTAGGGTTAAAACCCCACTTTAGCTTTCAAAAAAAATATTTCTCCTATCGTTCACTGACAGACGCAGCTTCTCCATTACGTGTGGGTTTTATGCTGGTCTCACTAGGAGTTAACTAGGCAGGGAAAAGAAACAGCTGGCCCCTCCCATGGGGGCCGTCCTCTCTTCCCACATAAAACCCCCTCATAGCATAGCTCTTCAGTATCAATGCCTAGTTTGCAAGGAGTTGACCTGGCTTCCCTTCAGGGGAATTGCGGTCCTGTTTGTGACCGGTTTTTATTTTTATTTGTCTTCTATCAAGCAACTGATCTGCTACCAAGAAGCCGGTCGGAGCATAGAGAGTCCATGGGCTCTGTACTTTCCCCGACCTGGCCGACCGATGCGAGCCAGTCCCGCCGTATGTGGACCCGCCGCATCGTGCCCGTTCGGTGCGGGCGGCCTGGGGTGATCCCCCCTTACGCCCAGCCCCGGATGCGATTCGGGAAGGGCGACTTCTGGCCTGCAGCATACTGCCTAAGCAGGGACAGAAGGTCTGCGACTGGGTGGCTACCCATGGCGTCGTCCGGAGTGGTGAGTGAGAGCTCCTTCCTTCCCCCCTTTTTAGGGGCGGAAAGGGGGACCGACGACCCTGAAAAAAAAAAAAAAGCCCTGTTCACCCCCTGCACCCCCCCCCCTTCCCCCCGCACCGCACCCGATCGTCTAGCACAGTTCGGTCATTTTTTGCCGCCATGCGGTGATCGGCCACCATTTTGCGGCGGACCACCGCCATTTTGCCGTAGCGCAGACATATTGGGCCTATAGGGCTTTCCCTCTAGCGCTCAGAGAGGCCATTTGCGGTACTGCACGTTCCCTGCAGGTGTTTTTCGGCCTCTAGTGTTCAACGGCGGCCATATTGGATTCCCTGCTCATGCAAAAAACGTGTTTACAGCTTTTTACTTTCACTTTGGAACGGTGTGTGCTCCTGATGGCGCGGCTCTCTGACGATCCTCAGGGTTATGCAGCAAACAGCAAGTATAGCTGGGCTCTCCTGTGGGTACTGGTGGCGGCGGGTGCAGTCCTCCTGGGTCCCCTGGTGCACTGTGGGGTGGTGGTGTGCGGCTGTGTGGGGTGCCTTTAACCCTTTCTATGCATCTATGTGTTCCTAAGGGAGCTGAACATGCTAGGAGCGCAATCTGCGCAGGGGCTTTTCTGGACCAGCTGTGGCGGTTTATAGTGATTTTCCCCAGGGTGGATGTCACCAACAGGTCCCCCAAGAAGCGTCCCCCTCCTCCTTGCTTTTCAAGGGAGGATTTTTTGATCCGGAAGGTCCCTCGGGCGGAGAAGAGGATCAGGGGACGGCAGCTGCGATTATAATTGGTAACGCACTGCAATGCGATTGAGCCAGGATGGCGAATCGCTGATTTCTGCGCATGTGGTGTGGTCCTCCAGGCCCCCTAGGGCGCCCAAGGCTTACCCATATGATCTTTTTCCTAATCGCCTTGTTTGTTGTAAATGGCAGCGTCCGCAGCATTCCTTTTAACGCAGTGGAACTTGTGCCTGGCAGCATAATGCTTGCTGGCTCAGATCCTAATCATGACCTGCCTGGGGTTTGCATGTCCTCCCTGTGCATGCGTGGGTTTCCTCCCGGTGCTCCGGTTTCCTCCCACACTCCAAGGGACTTGGGTCCAAACTGTTCGCTGCTCACTATCCCTTGAGGAAAGTTTAAAAAAAAAAAAAAGAGAAATGGGAGTCGCCTTGGTGTCCCGCCTATGGTCGCTTTACTAAGACAACGACCAGTCCTCTGGAAGGGGTTCCTGCATTCAAGGGCCCCGCTGGCAAGACAGAGGCGCTGTTAAGGTCGCTCTTCCTGGTGGCAGGCTCTGCGGCCAGCCCTGACGTTCGCCATGGCGGCGCAATATCTGTCTGAGCTTATGACGGAGCTCCAGAATCTTCTGGACTGCGGCCGCCTGCTGGCTACGCCGCAGAGGGCTGACTTCTTGCTCCGAGGTCTCAAGTACCTTGGTGATGCGGCCGTTGATTTATTGCCTATGTGATCCAGGGTAGCGGTGTTGCTGTATCCTCAGTCGGGTACTCTGGTTGCGTTTTTGGTCCGGTGACCATGCTTCCAGAAAGGGTCTCGCAGACCTTCCCTTTCAGGGTGGACGTCTATTCGGTCCACGGCTGGGTGAGATCATAAAAGATTCACAGGAGGTAAGTGCCTTCCTCCCAGAGCCCCGGAGGCGTGAGTTTTCGCCGTAGACAAGGGCCCCCTACCTCGGGTCAAAAGAGGTTTATTTTTTTGCGCCCCGGGCGTAGCGGGTAATGGGACCCGCTCCGGTAAGGTCGCTGCAGGGGCCGGGTGCCGGCAGTGGCAGCGCAAAACCAACAAGGCGGAGCACAAACCTCCTCAGCCTGGTGGGTTGTCTCCGCCCAGGCTTCGGGTGGGGGACGTTTCTGAGTTCAACACTCTGCCACCAGTCAGGTTCTTTCCTTTGACTTAGGGCTCCCGCAGGCACGCCGGGTGGCCCTCTTTGGGGCTGTACAACCACTCGAACCAAGGGGTGATCGTGCCAGTGCCTCCAGCGAGAGGTTTCGAGGTTTTTTTACTCACATCTGTTTGTGGTTCCCAAAAAAGGGGGGGGGGGGTCCGGCCAGTACTGGACCTGAAGGCCCTGAACCGGTATGTTAGGGCGCAGAATTTTCCGGATGGAATCTATCCACTCGATTGTAGCGTCTCTAGACATCAGGGATGTGTACCTCCATGTACCCATTTGTCCATGGCTTCAGCGTTTCTTTCGCTTTGCAGTGGGAGACTTTTTCTATTCGTGGCACTCCCTTTCGGTCTAGTCTCAGACCTTGAGTTTTTCTTCACAAAACTGGTAGCTCCGGTATGGCGTTACTGCGACAGAGAGGCATTGCGGTAGTAACCTACCTGGACGACCTGCTCCTGCGAGCGGAATCCGCCTCGGCTCGGGAAGAGAAGGTGAGGATCACAATGACCTCGCTGCAGGACTTCGGCTGGTTGCTCAACCTGCAGGAGTCGACGGTGTCTCTATCCCGTCGCCTGGAGTATCTGGGCCTGTTTCTGGACTCAGAGCAGGCAAACGTTTTTCCTTCCTCCAGCCAAGTTGCGGTCACTGCAGTCGGCAGTGAAAACTTTCCTGTCGCACCGACGGTCTTCCTTACGTGGGGGGCTGGGGCTCATGGTCTCGACTTTCGAGGAGATACCATACGCCCAGAGTCACACTCGTCTCCTTCAACGAGCAAGTTTGGCTCGGTGGGACAGATCCCCTCGATCCTTGGACCTTCTGATCCGTCCCCAGACCAAGGCGTCTCTGACCTATGGTTCCGGGACTCAGCTTTGCTTCAGGGGAAGTCGTTCCTGCCCCTTCAGTGGGTGCTCATTACCACGGATGACAGTCCTTGGACTGGGGCGGGGTCCTGGGACAGCTGTTTGCCCAGGGCCGTTGGTCGGCACAGGAGGCTCGCCTCCCCTTCAATGTACTGGTGCTGAGAGCAATCAGATTGGCTTTTTTCTCTGGATGAGATTGCAGGGTCGTCTGATCGAATTCAGTCAGACGATGCCACAGCAGTGGTGTATGTGAACCATCAGGGCGGCACAAGGAGTCCAGCAGCTACGGCGGAGGCAGCAATGGTACTGCGTTAGGCGGAACGTCACGTTCCGGCAATCTCCGCTGTTTACATGCCAGGTGTGGAGAACTGGCAGGCGGACGTTCTCAGTCGCCAGACGCTGGACGCTGGACCAGGGAGAGTGGTCTTTCCACCCGGAGGTGTTCAATCAAATTTGCCGCAGATGGGGGACGCCGGACGTGGATCTCATGGCGTCCCGGTTCAATCACAAGGGGGAAACCTTTGTGTCCAGAACAAAGGATCTGTTGGCAGTGGCCATGAACGCTCTGGTGGCCCCCTGGGGCCGTTACCACCTTCTGTACGCTTTCCCTCCGATAAAACTGCTTCCGCGATTGCTATGCAGGATAGTGGCGGAGGGGATACCAATAATCCTGGTGGCTCCAGATTGGCCTCGGCGCACTTGATACGCCGACGTGGTGCAAATGGTGGCAGGCGTCCCTTGGCGGCTCCCGCTGTGAGACGATTTTCTGTCTCAGAGACCCATCTTGCACCTTGCCTTACCCTCGCCGGCTTTAACGGCTTGGCTATTGAGTCCCAGGTGCTAAGAGACAGGGGAGTCGCTGACTCCGTGATCCCTACTTTGTTAAAAGCTCGCAAGTGTACTTCTCGCAAGATTATCACCGCGCCTGGAAGGCTTATATAGCTTGGTGCAGGTCATAACCCTCGCTCTTATGTCGTGTCTAGGGTCCTGACTTTTTTACAACAGGGCCTGAACAAAAAAAAAAACTGGCTTTGAGTACTCTCAAGGGCCAGATATCGGCTCTGGCGATTCTCTTTCAGAGACCTTTGGCTTCGCACTCGTTGATTCGTACCTTTGTACAAGGTGTGCGACATGTGGCGCCTCGGGTGAGGACTCCGATGGCTCCGTGGGATCTGAATTTGGTGCTTTCTGTTCTTCAGAAACCACCTTATGAGAATATCAGGGAGATTTCCTTACAACTACTGTCGCGGAACGTGGCCTTTTTAGCTGCCATCACTTCCGCCAGACGGGTGTCGGAATTAGCAGTACTATCGTGCAAGTCTCCCTACTTAGTCATGCATAAGGATAAGGTGGTCTTGCGACCCTCTCCCTCCTTCCTTCCGAAGGTGGTTTCTCCTTTCACATTAATGAAGATATTGTTCTGCCTTCATTGTGCCCTCGCCCATCGCACCCAAAGGAGTTTGAGTTGCATGCTTTGGACGTGGTGAGGGCCTTATGGGTGTACTTGGCTGCTACAGCTTCTTTTCAAAAAGCTGAGGCCTTGTTTGTACTGCCAGAGGGCCCGCGCAAAGGATTGGCGGCCTCGTCGGTACCCGCTCCCGTGTTACTTCCGTCTTGTTATAGAAGTAATTACACTTTCCTCTTTGGTGGAAGCCTTCCTTCCTCCCTCTCCCAGCGTTCTGGTGGAATAGGAATACGTACTGATTCATCCCTCTGAACGTGCTATCATGACGATTAAGGCTGTGGGCAGACCGCCTTCACTACCGTCGATTTTTCCGGTGCAAGGCGCTGTCATCAACATTCCTTTAGAGGGACTATAAGAGTATTCCACCAAAGACTTCTTGTCTTTCGTGGTTTAAGTCTAGGGTGCCTCGGTAGCCTCAGGAGT
>BLSH010536470.1:1560952-1606945 GCA_018402905.1 Glandirana rugosa | reverse complement strand
TGGGTGGGTGACTGTGGGGAGTGGTGGGTGGGTGACTGTGGGGTGTGGTGTGGGGTGTCAGTGGGTGGGTGGTGAGGGGTGTCAGTGGGTGGGTGTGGGGTGTCAACCGCGCAATTGTCATTTAAAGCTCAAGAGCACTGAAAGCTGAAAATTGAGTTATGTAGCAACATACTCCTCTCCGGCAGACGTCAGCAGTGGATTCCTCAGCCCCGCCCGTCTCTCTTCTGATTTGTCAGCTACAGTCAGCGGGCGGGGCTGAGGAATCCACCGCTGATATCTGCCGGAGAGGAGAAAGGTAGGCAGCGGGCTGGGCGGAAACGAGCGAGACACCACGGTATGAGACATCCGGGCGTTTAACAAATAGGAAACTTGTCAGGCAACTTGAGTCGCCTGACAAGTCGCCTCCATGCAAATTGTAACTGATCCAAGTCGGAGCGACTCAAGTCGCTCCGACTTAGAAAAAGGTTTCTGTACGACTTTGGGGCGACTTGCATTGACTTCTATTACAGAAGTCATTTGCAAGTCGCGTTGTGCCGAGGTCGCCCACAAGTCAGATGACGTCACCCATAATCGATTATGGGTAGTCGCTGCATCGATGCCGCATCGCGGACGGCCGAATTGTGATGCATCGATGCATCGATTAAATTCAGCACCCCTATCAAATACCACCAAAAGAAAGCTCTATTTGTGTGAAAAAAGGACGCAAATTTTGTTTGGGTACAGCATTACCTGACCACGCAATTACCAGTTAAAGCAGCGCAGTGCCAAATTGAAAAAAGTGCTCTTTTGCTAGCGTGGAAAATCCTTCCGTCCTTAAGTGGTTAAAGGGGTTGTAAAGTATTGAGGTTCTTCACCTTTCTATGCATTAAGGTGAAAAACCTCCTGTAATGCAGCAGCTACAAAGAGCTGCCCTAACATTTGCCTGGACCCGATCGTTCCAGCGTCGAGGACAAACCCAGCAACTTCAGCTGGCTCAGGTCCTCATTGGACAGATTCATAGCAGCAGGAGTCATTGGTTCCCGCTGCTGTCAACCAAATCCAGTAACACGGGAGCCGGGGTGGGGACGAGTCCTGCTGTCTGTGTCAATGGATGCATCAGCAGGACTCGGGAGCGTGCCCCCACGGGTGCCCCCAGTGAAATCTCTTCTCCAAGGGGACACCCGGTGTAGAGGAGGAGCCAGGAGCTCCACCGGGGGACCCCAGAAAAGCAGGATCGAGGCTGCTCTGTGCAAAAGCAGTATGACATGTTTGTTATTAAAAAAAAAAAAACTTTAGTATCACTTTAAGGATGTCAAATGTCTTTAAAGTGCCATTCTCACAGTTGCACATATCTAGTAGCCCACAGAGAGGGGTCTGGAATGGAATAAAATTCAGAGAGATTAGGATTCATCCACAAGGAGAGTAACAAGCGGAGGAGCTCCCTACTTGAGGCACAACTTGAACCCATGTCCTGACCACTGTTTTCATAGAAGTAGTGAGAGGATAGGGGGCTTTAAAGCCCCTAAACAATATATTCCAAAGAGCTTTGAATGAGCCTACATGTTCAGCCTCTAAAATCACTGAGGCATTCATGTCATCCAGATTAACCAGTTTTGGGCATGAGTAGCATAGCAGCCAAAAAATATGAATAAAAATCAGGACAGGCTAGTCCTCCCTGCGTTTACGGTCCCTGGAGTAGGGGCAACCAGGAAGGAGGAGATCCCTACAGAAAAGTTGTGACATGCAAAGTGAAGTGTTTGAAAAATGATTTCGGGATACACACTGGAGAATGGCGTAACACATACAGCAGAGGGGGGAGCAGTTTAATTTTTATTACATTTATTCTCCCTATCAGAGATATGAGCAAATTATCCCCAGGCTTTCAATTTGTGCTTAAATGATTGGAGGAGAGGGTAGAATTTGAGCTTTCAAAAATCATAAATCTTTGGAGAAAGGGGATCCCTCAAGTATCTTATCCATTTCAATGGGATAGTTGGGTCCACGCCCCGGGCGCCCTTGGGTCCACCTGGAGAATCTGAGTTTTATCCCAGTTGACCCTCATTTTTTCATTATTAACTGAAGTGTACCCTTAGCTGCCCCCACTGCCTTGCTGCCCTTCATCAACAAAGTTTTTTTATGCTATTTCCCCACTCATTGGCAGTGGCAGAACTAGAGATCAAACTGTAGGTCCCAACAGCAAAATTTTGAAAGGATACCTCAGCAACCTCTCTCTGGGGCTACTGGCAGTATCAACTTTGACAACATTGTCACTGATCCTAAAATACAGTATGTCATTTTCAGCATATGATAATACCCATCAGGATATTTTATATAATTGCATAATAATAATAATTACGTAACGATAATGTAATAATTTGCTCCTGCACACAATTACTTTATAACCATAAGGCTTCATGTACACTAGAAATGTAAAAACTGCTTTAAAAACATTAATGTTTCAGCATTTTATGCAGGAATTTAGCAGTGTTTAGCACAGTGTGTAAGCTATGTTTATAGTGTTAGCAGTAATAAGCGGGGCAGGTGTCCTTAGCAACCAGTGAATAGCTGGTTGTTAAGGAGCCAGGCGCCTCGTCCTTAAGAATGGATGAGTCATCATCTGAATGTAAAAAACAATTGCCGGCATTCCCATGTTGATGAAGACAAGGCCTCTTCCCCACAACCCTGGCCCCGTGGTTTTGGGAATGCCGGGGGGGGGGGGGGGGGTTGACTTTTGGTGAATCTGTAAGCCACCAATAAAGTGTGAAAAAACTAAATAAAAACTCAAAAACCAAGGCGACCGGCGCAAAACGCTCATTAACGCCCACTAACGCCGTGCCGACGTTAACCGGTGTTTTTGACGGCAACGTTTTTAGGTTGAAAAATAGCAGAGGATTTTTTTTTTTTAAATGCCTAAGGAACCGATGCTCACTAACACTGATGCATAACGCTGAAAAAAACGCAGATTTTTCTCTGACGTCGGGCCCGACGTTTTGCTTATTTTTTAACATGCGCCCATGTGTATGAGGCCTTAAAATCAGTGTTTATTTTTTGGTCTGTGTGAAAGTTATAGAGCCTACAAGCTATGGCGCCAATCATTGAAAATTGACCACACCTGGTGGCCTATCTCATTTCTTGAGGCCATAGCATGCCAAGACAGTACAAATATTGCCCAAATTACTCATTTTTGAAAATTAGACTGTCCAAGGTATTTAGTAAGAGGCATGGCGAGTTTTTGAAGTTGTAATTTTTTCCCAGTTATTTACTTATTTATCATAGGCATACTTGCAACTACACCCCAAAACACATTCTACTACTTGTCCTGAGTATGGGGATACCACATGTGTGAGACTTTTTCACAGCCTAATCACTTAGAGAGGGGCAACATCCAAAGAGTACTTCAGCGCCGGTTCACACCAGTGCGATGTCAGACATCACATTTGATTTGCACTGCATTGCTGTGCAGATCACATGAGATGTCTCTGTGATGCAAATTCAGCCATACAGATTGTTTGGCTGAATTCACATTGCATTCGGACCAAAATCTTGCAGGACCCTTTTTTTTTTGTCCGCACCAGAATCGGATCGCATGGGTGTTCACACCCATGTGATCTGATTCCTATCTGAATTCACAGTACTTGGATATGCGAAGTAATCTTTGGGTGTCACTAACGTTCTATTGACATTCACATCGGTTCGCATAGGGCAATGTGAACTGCCTGCGAGTTCTATGCGATGCAGAACCAGCACTGGAACCATGCTGGTTCCCACATCACATTATCCATTTTAAGATCAGGCCTTCTTCTGACACTTTTTGTTTACAAGTAAAAATCTGTATTTTTGGTAGAAAGTTACTTAGAACCCCCAAACATCATATATTTTATAGCAGAGGCCCTAGAGAATAAAATGGTGGGTTTTGCTAATTTTTATGTCACACGGTATTTGCGCAGCAGTTTCTCTAACGCAATTTTACACAGTAACGCATAAATACACTTTAATGAATTTCAATACACACAAAGACAATATAATACCCAAATTTTTGATAAAATATGGTGTTGGTGTTGCCAAACATATCACGCTTTAAAATTGCTCACATTTGTGAAATGGTGCCAAACTTCGATATTTAAAAATAAGGGATGCTTTATAAGCCTTTATTGGTTACCACTTTTTCACCCTTTTCTTATGCGTACAGGACCAACATGTGTGTTCGCGTTTGCATGTGAGCACGGGGGCACTTTACATTTTTTATTGATTTATTGGTGGGACACTGGTACACTGACAGATGTTTTTTGTGAACTTGTACACTGACAGATGTTTTTGTGCACTTGTACACTATGACAGAAGTTGATCGTCCACTGGCAGACGCTAACAAATGTTGATGTTGTAATGGAACACTATTTCAGATGTTTTTGTGCACTGGTACATTGGTACAGATGTTGATGGGACACTGGTACACTGTGACAGATGTTTTGTGTACTGGGACACTGGTACAGATGTTCATGGCATACTGGTACAGATATTCATGGGACACTTGGACAGGGACAGGCATAGTGGTGCTTGGTGTCCTGTGTGGGGATGGCTGCAGTATGTGTGATCTCTGTGTTAATGAACACTAAAATTATCAGTTATACAGAGCTGTCACAGAGGCTGTAACATTTACTGACAGGAGTCGGTAAATGGACACAGCCATCACTTGATCGGATGGGTCAATCACAGCGCCCATGTCCCGATCTGTGATGTGCTGTGTCCAAAGATCACAGCCATCACAGGATCGTGCACGGGCACCCTTTCTGAGCAACTTATGGGTACGTCCACTCAGAACGCAGAAGCTCCCACCCAGCCGTTATGTACATTGGCCAGGTGGGAAGCAGTTAAAGTGGTTCTAAAGTCAAAATGTCTTTTGGTACTAAATGCATTCCCTGCATTAAGGTAAAAATAAAAAGTTTTACATCTTGCTGTCCTCCCTCTCCTGCTGGTGTCCATCAAATGCTGTGAGGAGGATCTTGGGATGGGGCTAAGATGCACTCTGTGTGTCTAATGAGTGTGGCTACATAGACACACACATCCCAGGAGTGAACATGCACTGTGTGTCCACATAGCAAGAGGTTTGCTATGGGGGCACACAGAGATGAGGAGGAGTCAAGACAGCCATCGCGGTGCCCTAGAAGAGGAGGTTCAGGCCACTCTGTGCAATACCATTGCACAGAGCAGGTGATTATAACATGTTTATTATTTTAATAAATAAAATAATAATAAAATATATAGCAATGCCTATTATTTCTATACTGGGGGGAATCCTATTTAGGGAATACTACCCCACCATGACAGTCCAGTAATATGAAATATAGTCCCATCCCACCCTCTTCTACTGGCCAGCACGTTGGGCCCCAAACTTTTACACTCAAGCACTCAGGTTAGTGTCCCTTTAAGAACAGATGCAGGGGCTATCAATGTGTAAAATGCAGATAACTATGTTCCTTTAAGAGCTGATACAGGCACTGACACTATATTGCTTGTAAATAAAGCTGGCCATACATGGATTGAAATTTGGTTGGTTCAGCGGAATCCCATTCAAGAGCATGTTGATTTAGGCTGGGTTCACACTAGAACACGCATAAGCTCACAGCAGGGGTCCGGTGCATCTTGGTTCACCGTTTCAGGTCCAATTTCAGCCAGAATTTTGGGCTGAATTCGGACCTGAAATGGACCAAAAGGCGCAAAGTTTTTGTGCAAAATGCACCGGACCTGCTGCTGAGATATGTGCATAGAGAGCCGGTAAAAATCTCCTGCTATTGCGAATTAGATGCTTCCAATTCACAATGGTGTGAACCCAGCCTTAATGAACGACTGCTCTCGAATGGCTTTTTGGAAAATTTAGCAGCCAATCAGTAATCGGGTATCAGTTTTGCATCAGTCAGATGATCTCCCTCTGCTCACTTTGTGAAGCTCAGCCGGTCAGTGTCTCCAGTGTCCTTGCTCTTGGTTAGGCAGCAGTCTCCATCAACATCAATGGATCTCTCCTAGGTCCCAAACTGTGCTTTTTTTGCATCAGGACATTGTGAACTGGCACTCCTGGCCCAGCTAGGCCTTCTGTCTCAGAGGCCAATATTGTACTCTGCTTCCCAGCCAGTTGGCCTCCTAGTTGGTTGGCGGCTTGGCTAGTAAGGCCCAGGTGCTGAAGGTTTAAGGAGGTGCTGGGTTGGTCATCTCTACCTCAATGAAGGTGGGGTAACCTGCATCCAGAAGGTTTTATTACAAGACTTGGTAGTCTTATGTGTCCTGGTGTGAAACCAGGGGTGCAAGTCAATTTGGCCTTAAGTGTCATTATAGGTCAGATGGTGGCTCTGTCTATTTTCCTTCTAGAAGACTGATTGTTTCTCACTTGTTGATCCGCATCTTTGGTGAGGGGGTGACCCCGGTTGATTCCGCCTGTTAAGTGCCCCCTCTATTCTTTGGGTATTAAATCTGAGGCTGTCTATTTTACAGAAACCACCTATTGACTCGGAAGTTGGTTGCAATTACTTTGGCAAGAAGGGTGTCGGAAGTGGCGGCTCTTTTTATAGGAAGCCATGTAGTATGGGGCACAAAATGTGTAACCTGAGCACAAAAGTATTGTACTTCAACTGTCCGTGACCTCTTTGTGACAAATATTCTTAACTTTTTGAAATCCTTTTAATGTGGTATGTGGTACAGTGCCTGAATGATCAGGGCCACAAGTCATTTCTCAGTAGGGACATGTAGGGGCTTAACTAATATACAGGTGTCTTCATCATGACAAGTGGTTTCAAGTTTTCATTTGCAGTACATAGTTGAAGGTAAATCTAAAGGAAATTGAATAAGAAAATTGTATATTAATGCATGACCAGCCTAAGTCCCACTAAAAATATAGTACTCAATGATAAAAACAGAAAAAGTACTTTCAAGCATAGTGCTGTGTAGCAAAACTATTGCTGAGAAATCCAGTAAAGGAAATAGAGAATTGTATGCACCCAGTTTGTTGGAACATCTATCTTGATATTCCATAAGACTTTATGGATTCCTACTTATTGAACTGTTCACCCAAGACTCTATAGATGTTTTCATATGTAACTATTCATTCAACACGTTTCCTGAAAAAAAAAAATCCACTTTATCAAGGGCAAGCAGTAAAATATTAACCCCACTATGTCAGAATGGAGAATTTGAGGTAATTTCTTGTGTGTATTTTTATTGGTAGAGTAGGGGAGTTTTAACTAACTTTTATTTTCTCTCTCTTACACAGGAGCCTGGTGATTTGATGAGCCTTTTTGCAGGATGTGAGCATGTCAGGGGTAAAAAATTTTGCATCACACTATCTATACTAGTGATGGTGAACCCGAGACACATGTGCCATAGCCGACACGCCGAGCCCTCTCTGTGGGCACGCCAGGAGGAAGAGCACACACTGACACTGACCACAGATCCATACAAGCTGTCTCATCCACACCGCACCCCCTATCGAACTACGTCTCCCACTAGTCTCTAGGGCCAGTGGTGACGTGTCTGAGGTGGGCGTGAATGAGAAGAAGTGGCTCCCACATGTCTCTGGGACCAGGGGTGACATGCGGGCGGGAATCCATTCATACAAGCTGTCTTGTCCACACCACCTCCCCCCCCCACCCCCATCGAATTACATCTCCCACAAGTCCCTGGGTCCAGCAGTGATGTGTCTGGCATGGGCGTGACTGAGAGAACACGGCTCCCACACGGTTGGGATCAGGGGTAATGTGTGGATGGGAATGAGCTGCCAGATTGGGAGACACACCGACACTGGAGCCAGGTGAGATGTTTAATGTGGACATTATGTGTTGTGTAGATAAAATATCCATTCTGTCCGTAGTGTCCTGATTCTAAGAGGCAGAAGCTCAAGCTGCTTCTTTACTGTACATCCTTCTGACTGGAGCCATGCAATACCTGTACCACCAGTGCCCAGCAATGGATCCTTACCAGTGCCCCTTAATGGATCCTTACCAGTGCCCCTTAATGGATCCTTATCAGTGCTCAGCAAATGTATCCTTACCAGTGCTCAGCAATGGATCCTTACCAGTGCCTAGCAATGGATCCTTACCAGTGCCCAGCAAATGCAACCTTATCCAAAAATACATGCATATGTAGCGATGTTGATAGTTGATGTTTTTTTTTCAATTAAAAAAAACTGTATAATTGAAATCTTTTATTTTTCTTTTAAGACAAAAGCTAGTTAATTAGTTTGGACAACTGTACAAGTTGTTTTTTCTTCTAAAGGAAAGCCCTTGGTATTAAGGTTTAATTGCAGTGTTGGAACTTTTAAATAAATAAGTTGGTTTTGTGTTGCAGTTTGGGCAGGCTCAAAAAGGTTGGCCATCACTGATCTATACCTTTCCCTCAAGGTGCTTGAGGTACAACAAGTCCTATATCTAAGAACATACTTTTAAATATCATCAAAAAATAAAGGTTGAGACTTCCAGGTATCATCATACCAAAATATCAAGAGTTTGAGCTCTTCAATCATTGAAAAAATACCACAAAGAAAACCAAATAAACAAAAAGCTGTAGTGATGCCAGAAATCACTTGTCTGTAAGCATCCAGTAGCAGTGAAGCAATCTGATCAGCCAGAAACTGATCCCAGCAATTTCGTTCATCCCTATTATTCATGACATAGTAAATGAATGGAAAGATGTGATAGAGATATGTTGGGGGGAGAACAGATATGAAAGAGAAAAATCATTCTGTTAACTGTGGTCCATGATAAATGAAGAGAATGATGTTTCCCAGGAAATAAAAGCCAGAGTAGCTTCTGGAGACAGATATTATTCACCAAAGACAGTTATAAGATCAAAGATTGTGTCACAGAGATCTAAAATTCAGATTTATAGATCTATTTTCAAACCTATTATTACACATGACGGAGAGACCTGGGTACTAACAAAAGCAAAGATGGGCACACTTATAGGTGGAAAAGAAGGTTTATAGGATTTTTGAAGGAAACAGAAAGGTTAGGATAAATCACAGTATATGTAAATCTAATTTTATTTCATTTTGGATACAATAAGGTCTTTTTTTAAAAGTTTTGTAAATGGATCTGCAAACATTTAAATTATCTTTATTTGTACCTTCATGTGGTCCCCTCAGCCTCATATTATAACATTTAATACATTATTCTATATGCAACCACTAATTTAGAACTACATTACTATAGATTCAGTTCCTCAAAATCCAGTACTTTAATTGAGCATCAGATACCATCATAAAATTATGATTGCATATAATTAGGACACAAGCCATTGTCATAAGTGGTTGCTGAATCATTTAAATGTTTGCAGATCCATTTACAAAACTTTTAAACCCATTTCTTTTGATTTGATTATCTTTTAAAATAACAACTGGATTTATTAATGCAATAAGATATTGAGAAAGTCAGGGGATGGCATGGCTGTTTAAATTCCATCTCTTTAATTTTGTCTGTAGCTGGATGTGTGAGGCACTGACTGGCAGAATTGTGGATGGTGTACAGTGCCTTCAAAAAGTAATCATACCCCTTGACATTTTCCCCAAATTTGTCATGTTACAACCAAAAACGTAAATGTATTTTATTGGCATTTTATGTAATAGACCAACACAAAGTGGCACATAATTGATAAATAATAAATGTTTTCAAAATCCTTTACAAATAAATATCTGAAAAGTGTGGTGTGCATTTGTATTCAGCCCTTTTTACTCTGATCCCCCTAACTAAAATCTAGTAAATAGAGTCCACCTGTGTGTAATTTAATCTTAGTATAAATACAGTTGTTCTGTGAAGCCCTCAGAGGTTTGTTAGAGAACCTTAGTGAACAAACAGCATCATGAAGGCCAAGGAACACACCAGACAGGTCAGGGTTAGGTTGTAAAAAATATATTCCATGCTTTGAACATCTCACAGAGCACTGTTCAATCCATCATCCAAAAATGGAAAGAGTATGGCACAACTGCAAACTTACCAAGATATGGCCGTCCACCTAAACTAACAGGCCGGGCAAGGAGAGCATTAATCAGACAAGCAGCCAATAGGCCCATGGTAACTCTGGAGGAGCTGCAGAGATGCACAGCTCAGGTGGGGGAATCTGTCCACAGGACAACTATTAGTCGTGTACTCCACAAATCTGGCATTTATGGAAGAGTGGCAAGAAGAAAGCGATTGTTGAAAGAAAGCCATAAGAATTCCCATTTGATGTTTGCGAGAAGTCATGTAGGGTACACAGCAAACATGTGGAAGAAGGTGCTCCGGTCAGATGAGATCAAAATTTAACTTTTTGGCCTAAAAGAAAATTCTATGTGTGGCAGAAAACTAACAGTGCACATCAACCTGAACACACCATCCCCATTGTAAAACATGGTGGTGGTAGCATCATGTTGTGGGAATGTTTTTCCTCAGCAGGGACAGGGAAGCTGGTCAGAGTTACAGGGCAATACAGGGCAATCTTAGAAGAAAACCTGTTAGAGTCTGCAAAAGACATGAGACTGGGGTGGGGTGGAGGTTCACCTTCCAGCAGGACAACAACCCTAAACATACAGCCAGAGCTACAATGGAATTGTTTAAATCAAAGCATATTCATGTGTTAGAATGGCCCAGTCAAAGTCCAGACCTAAATCTAATTGAGAATCTGTGGCAAGACTTGAAAATTGCTGCTCATAGACGCTCTCCATCCAATCTGACAAAGCTTGAGCTATCTTACAAAGAAGAATGGGCAAAAATGTCACTCTCTAGATGTGCAAAGCTGGTAGAGACATCCCCAAAAAGACTTGCAGCTGTAATTGCAGTGAAAGGCGGTTCTACAAAGTATTGACTCAGGGGGGCTGAATACAAATCCATGCCACACTTTTCACAGATTTATTTGTAAATAATGTTGAAAACCATTTATCATTTTCCTTCCACTTCACAATTATGTGCCACTTTGTGTTGGTCTCTCACATAAAATCCCAATAAAATACATTTATGTTTTTGGTTGTAACATGACAAAATGTGGAAAATTTCAAGGGGCATGAATACTTTTTCAAGGCACAGTATATGTAAAGCCTTGGTTTCTCACATACACATGATGAGGGGCTCCAGGGTTGATAACCAATAAGGAAAGTTAGGAAAAGATTTATGGCTGGTCCCGCACGTGTGGCTGTGATTTAGTATATGGAACTGCTGCCCCCTACTAATACAACCACCTGGGTGGTGTACGAAATTGATAAGAAAAAATGGTAGGTATGGCGCTGTTCTAATAAATGCAAACTATCCTCTGTGGGGAGTTACAGTATTTCCAATACCCCCCTCTTCACCAGTATTTAAAAGTGCTTGAATGTGTAAGTACACCTTCCTTGAAGTAAAGTATATGCAGTATATAAAAAGTGACTGGTGCTATAAATAAACATTTGATAGTACACTTTGCAATTCATATAACATATGACTTTTGTGCAACAGTAAATAAAGTGACTAGTGCTTGAGTGCAATATGGTATATGTGACCTTCTTATAATAAAGTGACCAATGCTTTAGTAAAACATCAGATATAAGTAGTATTTTTAATGCAAAAAACACAAAGTCTTTCTTAACACAGTCTTTTGAAAAAGTGATAGGTGCTCTTCGTTGGTGTAAAATTTAGTGCTGGTGCTTCTTATGGGTTCTTCCCCTTAGGTAATGCACTCACCAAAAATAATCATCCCTCAAAAGGGGTATTTCACATTCACAGTGTATGCCACTGTGCAGCAGATCCCAGATCTATGCCTTTCAATGCCTCTTCTTTCTTTGCTTCTTTAAAATGATCCCCTCCGTCTCATCCACCATAAACATTTCCATTGATATTTTCTGTATTATCCATATAAAAACTTGCTGTCAGGATGACAAATCGTAAAGATGCTGCTCATTAAGTCCAATTTTACAAGCAGCATCCCAGATCAGTGACTGGATCTAGAACAATCCTCCCCAGGGAATACCCAGTGTGTGGAGAGATCCGATGAGGAAGGCGCAAAGTTGGGAGAATTAGTGAATAAAGTCCAGCATCCTCTGCACCTACCTATTGTAACTCCCCATAGAGGATAGTTTGCATTTATAGGAACAGTGCCATACCTACCATTTTTTCTTATCAATAGGGAGAAAGTAAACATGTTGTATACTATAATTCCTGTTTTGGTGTCATGTACCTGGTGGTGGAGGTGGTGGGCAACCTCTCTTGCGGCCCTGGTTTGGGAACCCCTGGTAGAGTGGACAGGAAGTTCCAGAGCACAGGGGGGCACAAGGGTTGGAATGGACACAGATGATGGTGTGAGGATCCTCCAGAGGCTCGTGCAAGGCAGAAGATTTGTGATACAGGCCGGGTCGGTAACTGGCGGGCAAGTGCAGTACAGATGGAGCAGGCAAGTGGGTAGTCGGGTACAGGCAGGGTCGTACACAGGCGGGCAGCAGAAGTACAAAGGATCAGGCAGAAGAGCAGTCATAGGCAAGCTGAGGGTCGGTGCAGGCAGAGTTCAAGCAAGGCTAGGCAAGCCGGGTCACAGGTGCAGGAAGTCTCAGAAGTAATAGCCACAGAACACACAGGGAACACTGTAGAACAGAGAGCGCTGGTTGCAGGGTGCTGTCCGCTTAAATGGGCCGCTTCCAGACCCGTGTTCCAGGAGCAGCAGTCATTTCCTGACATCCCCCCCAAGGGGCAGCCTCCAGATGCCCAAATGAGATAACTTCTCAGGATGGTTTCTCTTGAAAATCTTAATTAGTTCCTCCACATGAAAATTAGTTTCTGGTTACCAAGAGCTTTCTACACGGGGCCATTGCCCTTCCATTTGACCAGGTATTGGATGCCGCCACCTCTCCTCCTGCAATCCAGGATGGATTCTACCTCAAATTCCTCCATCCCGTCAACCAGTACTGGTGTAGGTGGACCTGTCTTCCGGTCTGGAAAGGGATCAGGGGTCTTGGGTTTTAACAGGGACACATGAAAGACGGGATGGATACGAAACAACTCAGGCAACTCATATGCCACCTCATTAATTTTCCTCTTGATAGGAAAGGGCCCCAAAAATCTTGGACCAAATTTCTTGGACGGGCATGCCAACCTTAAATTGGCAGTAGATAGCCAGACTTGACTGCCCGGTTCCAGGTTCGACTCGCCACATCTCTTGTTGTCATAAGCCTTCTTGTTAGCAGCCTGTGTTCTTGCCATTGTTTCCTGTAAAAGTTTATTGTTGGAGGTAAAGAAATCCAATAAGTTAGCCACAGCTGGCACGAACTCTCGGAACAGGTATTGGACAAGAAGGCTGGGTGGAATCCGTAATTGGTGAAGAATGGCAACTGTTGAGAGGCAGAGTGGGCAGAGTTATTGTACGCAAACTCATCCAGCGGTAGGAGCGTAATCCAGTCATCATGGGTGAAGGAAGAAAACAACTCAGGTATTGCTCCAGCGTTTGATTTGTACACTCCGTCTGTCCGTTCATCTGGGGGTGATAGGCAGATGACAAGGACAGCCCAATCTTCAGGGATTTGCATAGGAATCTCCAGAAATTGGAGGTAAATTGCACTCCACGGTCAGACAACACATCTGCCTGTATCCCGTGGAGCCAAACAATCTCATTAATGAAAATGTTAGCAGTCTCTACGGCAGAAGGTGTGCCCCTCATGGGCAAGAAGTGAGCCATCTTGGAGAACCTGTCCACCACCACGAAGATGGTGGAGAACCCTTCCGAAAGGGGTAACTCCAGGATAAAGTCCATGGATATGTGACTCCAAGGCCTCTCCAGGACGGGCAGTGGTTTAAGGAGGCCCCATGACTGAGTCTTGCTTCCCTTACACTGGCTACAGGTGGTGCAAGACTCTACATAAAGTTTGCAGTCCCTTCCCACTTGTGGCCACCAGAACTTACGTTGTAACAGTTCAGTTGTCTTGCGTACACCGAAGTGCCCAGCGAGTCGGTGGTCATGGCAGAGGTCTAGGACTGTAGTTCATAAGTTCTCTGGCACAAAGATCCTGTGATTGCGCCATAGCAACCCGGTTTGCCCCCTTGGTAGCTTGTCAAATCTGCGACAGCACATCTCCTTATAGTAGCAAGAAACTTCTGGATGGCAGGATGGTATCAGGAGATACCGGGGTTCCAGTTGCATTGAACATGCACGAAAGGGAGTCCAGCTTGGTGTTCTTCGACCCGGACCTGTAAGCGATGTGAAAGGTGAATCGGGTGAAGAACAGTGCCCACCTGGCTTGTCGTGGTTTCAGTCCCTTGGCAATCCTCAAATATTTAAGGTTTTTATGGTCTGTGTAAATGAGGACTGGATGTGCTGCTCCTTCTAACAGGTACCGCCATTCTTCTAATGCTGATTTAATGGCCAAAAGTTCACGATCTCCCATATCGTAATTTTTCTTGACAGATGACAGTTTGCGAGAAAAGAATGCTACCGGATGCAGCGACGCTCTGATACCTTGCCTCTGGGAGAGAATTTCCCTGACCGCTACCTCAGATGCATCGACCTCCAGAACATAAGAAAGAGCAGGGTCCAGGTGCTTCAGAATAGGTGCTGAGGTGAACATTGGAACGGGGTACCCTGATAAACTTCCTATAAAAGTTTGCGTATCCAACAAAACGCTGGATTCCCTTCTTATCAGCCGCAGCTGGCCAGTCCAGGATGGCGGACACCTTTTGAGGGTCCATCTTGATACCTCCAACGGAAATGATGAGTCCTAGGAATTGTATGCTTCACTGCTCAAACTCGCACTTTTCTGGCTTGGCATAAAGACCGTGCTGACGGAGGCGACCCAGTACCCTTTTGACATGATTGCGATGAAGCTCTAGGGAAGGAGAAAAGATTAGGATATCGTCCAGGTAAGCAATGAAGAGGTCGAGGAAGTCCCTGAAAATATTGTTTATGAAGTGTTGGAATGTGGCAGGAGCGTTGCATAGGCCAAACGGCATTACTAAGTATTTGTAATGGCCGAAGCGAATGCGGAAGGCTGTCTTCCATTCATCACCTTCCCTGATTCGAACCAGATTATAGGCTCCACGGAGGTCTAGTTTGGTGAAGACGGTGGCCGTTCCCAGGCGTTGAAATAGCTCCAGTACTAGGGGAAGAGGATAAGGGTTTTCAACCGTAACTTTATTGAGTTCCCGGTAGTCTATGCATGGGCGCAGCGTGTGATCCTTCTTCTCCACGAAAAAGATACCCGCCCCAGCTGGGGAGGTGGATGGGCGGATGAACCCCTTGCTGAGATTCTCATCTATGTAAGATTTGAGGGTACTGAGTTCGAGTTCCATAAGTGAGTAAATCCTTCCGAAAGGAATTTCGGCACCGGGAAGAAGCTCGATGGGGCAATCGTAAGGTCTGTGGGGAGGAAGGACCTCTGCCCCCTTCTTACTAAAAATGTCCAGGAAAGCATGGTAAACACTGGGGACGGCCTGGCGGACATCAGGCTCAGGGTCAGAGTCCATGCATAATAGGGAAGGATCTGCTCCAGGGGTCTTGAGAAGACAATGCCTGTGGCAGTATTTTGATTGGAACTCGATGTTCCCTGTAATCTAATTTATGGTGGGATTGTGGGCCTGGAGCCAAGGTAGGCCAAGGATGACAGGGAAAAGAGGAGAGGCGATGGCATCAAGAATGAGGAGCTCTTGGTGACCTCCGACCATCGTGATGGTCAAAGGAACGGTTTCTTGTGTGACCAGATTTAATAGTGGTGCCATCTGCCAGGTGAACTGCCATCCTGCGAGACTTAGGTCGTAGAGGGATTCCCTGTTGTAAAGCAAACAATAAGTCCACAAAACAGCTGCAGGCGCAAGAATCGATAATTGCATGGACGGGAACAGTCTTTCCAGGAAGCTGCAGTATAGAGAGGGTGAGGTGAGCAGTATTATTGGGCACAGGATCTGAGGTGACAGCGAAGCACTTACCCAGCAGGCTCACACGAAATGCCCCGGCTCTCCACAGTAGAGGCAGAGGCCCAGGTTTCTTCTGCGCTGTCTCTCTTCAGGGGTCAGAGCCGGATGCGCTACCCCCGGATGCTGCTTGGGCTCTGACAGAACCGGTGGAGGAGAGGTGAGCGTGGCAGAGATGACTGGAGAAGAACAAGGAAAGCCGGAGGCATGAGGTAGTATCCATGTAGGCTGAAAATTCTCCACGGAACTCTCCGCTCTGCACTCTCTGAGGCGCCGATCTATTTGGATAGCGAGATCGATGAGTTTATCCAGAGTGGACGGCACGCCCACACGGGCCAACTCATCTTTCAGGGAATTGGCTAATCGGAATCGGAAATGCTCCAACGCCTGAACTCAGCCACGTAGTTCTTCACCGGGCGGAGGCCTTGTCGTAGAATATGGAGCGCGGCCTCCGCAGTGGCCGCCTGGTGCGGATCTTCGTATAACTGGCCCATGGCCCAGAAGAACCAGGAGAGGTCAGAGAATTCAAGCGCCCTTGCTCCAGGAGCCGATGGGCCCACGACTGGGGCTCGTCTTGCAGAAGGGAGATTACCAGCCCCACCTTCGTGGCTTCCCGGGAGAAGGTGCAAAACTGTAGACTGAAATATAACTTACAGGCGCTACGGAATGCCAGGAATTTCCTATGGTCCCATGAGAATCGTTTAGGCATGGGAACTGTAAGCTCCGTGGGGAAGGTGACCATGGTGTCAGTTGCTAGCTGGCTGACCCCTGATGGGGCCAGAGAAGAGAACTCTAGGACACAGCCTTCCAGCCGGGTGTATCCTTCTTGCAAGTTGCGGACGGCTTGAGTGAGCCCATCCAAGTGCAGACAGAGTTCATGTAACGGAGAGGGCCCCTGCTCAGACTCAGACATGGCTGTCCGTTTCTGTCATGTACCTGGTGGTGGAGTCTGACAGTGCAGTGGGCAACCTCTCTTGCGGCCCTGGTTCAGGAACCCCTGGTAGAGCGGACAGGAAGTTCCAGAGCACAGGGGGCCACAAGGGCTGGAATGGACACAGATGATGGTGTGAGGATCCTCCAGAGGCTTGTGCAAGGCAGAAGATTGGTGATACAGGCCGGGTCGGTACAGATGGAGCAGGCAAGCGGGTAGTTGGGTACAGGCAGGGTCGTAAACAGGTGGGCAGCAGAAGTACAAAGGATCGGGCAGAGGAGAAGTCGTAGGCAAGCTGAGGGTCGGTGCAGGCAGAGTTCAAGCAAGGTTAGGCAAGTCGGGTCACAGGTGCAGGAAGTCTCAGAAGCAATAGCCACGGAACACACAGGGAACGCTGTAGAACGAACAGCACTGGTTGCAGGGTGCTGTCCGCTTAAATGGGCCGTTTTGTGCCAATGCCGGCATATACGCGTGTAGAACGAACAGCACTGGTTGCAGGGTGCTGTCCGCTTAAATGGGCCGTTTTGTGCCAATGTCGGCATATACGCGTGCGCACACCCGCACAGGCGCCCAGACCCGTGTTCCAGGAGCAGCAGTCATTTCCTGACATTTGGGTCCTAGAGGCCAGAGGCTTTGTAGGGTTTTGGGTGGGCTAAAGCCTTCATTCCAAGGTCTACATCTTACTTGGTAGCCAGATCTCATGTTTAGTCTTAGTTGCCTACAGGTGGATGTTCAGAGGTCTCCCCCTTACTCTCTCTGCTGTGACATTATGCTGCTGGGTAAAAAGGCCCTGCCAGCGGTGACCCTTGTCCTCTGTCCTGCCAGCAGTGGTCCCTGTCCGTCTCTTCTTCTAGCAGTGATCTATGTCTTGTCCTGCTAGCAGTGACATCTGTCCTCTGTCCTGCCAGCAGTAAACGCTGTCCTCCTTCCTGCCAGAAGTGACCCCTGTCCGCTGCCCTGCCAGCAGTGTTCCCTGTCCTCTTTCCTGCCAGCAGTGACCCCTATGCTCTCTCCTGCCAGCGGTGGCCCCTGTCCTCTGTCCTTCCAGCTGTGACCCCTGTCCTCTGCCCTGCCAGCAGTGCCCCCTATCCTTTCTCCTGCTAGAAGTGACCCCTGTCCTCTACCCTGCCGACAGTGATCCCTGTCCTCTCTCTTACCAGCAGTGACCCTTGCACTCTCTCCTGCCAGCGGTGGCCCCTGTCCTGCCAGCAGTGACCCCTGTCCTCTGCCCTGCCAACAGTGACCCCTGTCCTCTGCCCTGCCAGCAGTGACCCATGTACTCTCTCCTGCCAGCACTAACTGCTGTTCTCTGCTCTGCTGACCCTCGCCCTCAGCCCTGCTAACCCCTATCATCGGATCTGCTGACCCCCGTGCACTGCCTTGCTAACTCCTGTCCTATTCCCTGCTAACTTCTGTACACTGCCCTAATGACTCCTGTCTTTCATCCTGCTAACCCCTGTCTTCTGTCCTGCCAGCAGCGACTCCTGTCCTCTATCTGTCCTCTACCCTGCCAAGAGTGACCTCATCCTCTGTCCTGCCAGCAGTGACCCCTGCCCTCTGCCCTTCCAGCAGTGACCCCTCTCCTCTACCCTGTCAACAGTGACCCCATCCTCTTTTCTGCCAACAGTGACCCTGCCCTCTGCCCTTTCAGCAGTGACCCCTGTCCCCTTTCCTGCCAGCAGTGACTCCTGTCCTCTGCCTGGCCAGAGGTGACTCCTATGCTTTGCGCTGCCAGCGGTGAACTCCTGCACATCTTGCTGGCTGTTTGTAGGTGTGGTGCAGTGTTGTGTGGTGACAATAACACACACAGTCCCAGTGTGATGAAATAACTTTTATTGAAATAATGCAAAGCAAAGACAGTTCACAGACACCCGGTGGGAAAGCAGCCCAGCCGGGAATACTGACAGTTCCAACAGCATGTAGAAGCAGGGTTAAGTCAAACTGACAGCATCTGTAGAGGAGGAAGAACGCAGCCTGGCCATCTTGAGCCCAAGCAGGCAGATGTTAAGAGTGGTTGCGAACTCTATAATTTCCCTCCTTGTCAGGAGCCTTTCCCTGCCACTAGTTTTGTCTCTACCAGACGGGGTACCTGTCCCAACTCAAACCTGGGAGCCACAACCTTAAAAAGGCTCTGCCTGACCCAAAATGGCTGCTGGAGTCACATGGGGTAGCGGCAGCCAATCAGATCACTTCCCCAGTGACCCAGGCAACCATAGAGGAACCATGTTCCTCCTGACTTCCTCTCCAACAACATAATCATAATATCTTGCAAGGAGCTGTCTGCAGTTAGACCACAATGGATGCCGGTTCTCTTGATTTTCTGTAGAGTCGCTTGTTAAAGGTTCAGTTGCAGACAGTGACTCAAGGGCCTCAGGTGGCAGGGAATCAGGCATGTCTTCTAATTTCTCCAAACCTGAGCCCAAGGTTGAATCCTTAGAGGGGCCAGAACAGTCAGTGGTACTGAATTGATAGGATAGGTCTCCCAACCCCAACATCCTCAGGCTCGGGACTGTGATAAGCCAGAGACTCGAGCATGAGGGATGGCAGGAACCAGTCAGTTGGAGCTTCACACACCAGGGGAAGATCTGCAGCGTCAAATGCCTCCCGGATTCCTGGAGAAATCCTCACCCAGCACACAGGGTCTCAGCATATTCCAACGTAGTCGCTTCTTCACAGGGTCAGGTCCCTTCAAGACCATGTCAAAGACAGAGGTAGGTGGAAAAGGCTGCCCCACCAGTGTGGGTGCGTTCCCATTTAGGCTCCAGCTTGCTCCCTCGGGTTGCACTTGGTATTGTTTACCAGCATCTGGTCCAGATGTTTAGCATGTTCATCCAATGTCTTGAAAAAGATGATGATGTCATTGACATAAACTAACACAGTCTCAAAATGAAAGTTTCCAAGACATCTCTCCATTAAGCATTGGAAGGTACTAGGAGAGTTACTAAGGCCGAAGGGAATGCGATTGAATTCAAAAAGTCCCAAGGGCATGATGAATGTGGTCTTCTACTGGTCTTGCTCCTGCACTGGGACTTGCCAGTAGCCGCTGACCAAATCCAGGGTGGAGAAGAACTTGGTTTGTCTGAGGCCATCAGAGATTCCTTGACCCAAGAAAGTGGGTTGGCATCCCAGTGGATGCATGCGTTTAACTTATGGTAGTCCACACAAAACCGTAGACTTCCTTCTTTCGCACCAGGACACCAGAAGTAGCCCATCAACTGCTGCTCTCTTTGAGCACTCCATTTTGAAGCAAGTTATGGAGCAGCTCATTAACCTCTTGGCACAATGTTGGGGGAATGTGACGGTACCGCTCTCTCCCCAGTGTGTATGGGGTGGTCAACATTTTCAGTGAGCCCGTAATACCTTGAGCTGGTGGCGAACACCAGCAGGTGTTTTTGTAACAGCTGATGGAGCAGTCTCTGTTGGGGTAGGGGAAAGTCTTCAAAGGGAATGTCCAGCTGCTCTAGTAGGGACCTGTACTGGGTTTCATCCCAGGAGGCCATAGCTGCCTGCAGAGGGACACGGATTGCTTCCAGCCATAGTTGGGTCTCTGAGATAGTGACAAGTGATAGTGATCAGCCAGGATGGCATGTCTGGGCAGCGATATTGGCATAGTCCCCAAGTTGACAAGTTGTACCAAGACTGTTCCTTTGGACCTTGAACTTTGGATAGGGTACGGCCCACCAGCCACCAGTCTCCTGACATAATCAGATCCAATGCGGGGTTTGACCATAACGGTGACCCCCTGTAACTTTTGGTGAGCCCCAACAGGAAGCAACTAGACCAATTCTTGTAATTGTGCCAAGGCCAGCTTTGGGGGGTGTACAAACTACACCTACTTGCTCTGGGTGCCTCTTGGTTGCCCTGCGCTGAGCTTTGTAGGCCTGGAGTACTCAAAACCACACACACAGCTCTCAGACCGAAGCTGCAAGCCCACTGGCCCAAATGTTTATATGTGGCCAACAGGCAGGGTAAGAGCAGGTCTTTCATGCCTAGTACTACAGGCACTGTGGGGTTGACTGGGCCATGGGTCACCACTACCCCTACCTGGTCCACCACCTGGTCTTCAATTTGGATCCTCAAACAGGCGGTGCCTTTAACTAGCATAGGTAGATTATTGGCAGCTTTGAGGTATAGCTATCAGGGTTCTAACTACTCTCATGCTCCAAATCTCAGCACATGGAAATCATACTCCATGATCATGACCTCTGACCCGGTGTCAATCAGGCATGGGAATTTGGTTTGGTGCGACCATGTCCTGCCCCCCAGGAGTTAGTAGTTGAACCACTTGCCGACCGCGTTATAGCTGTGATCGCGACCCCCCCCCGAGCGCCTGCTGTGGGGCACGGGCAGTGTGCTCTGTGTTTGCAGTGTCCTCCAGAAACTGCTGATCACAGATTGAGGTAAAGAGCCAATCAAAGGCTCTTTACCACGTGATCAGCTGTTTCCAATCACAGCTGATCACGGATGTAAACAGAAGCCGGTTGTTGGCACTCCTTTCCTCATGCTGACAGGGTGAGGAAGAGAGAAGAGTGACGATAACCAGCTTCTGTAAAATGGACATTAATAATTATTAGTGTCCTGATTATCAGTGCAGTCCCAACATTGCCCACCAGTGCTGCCAATCTTTGGCCACCAGTGTCTCCTCATCAATGTCACCTATCAGTGCCACCTACCAGTGCCCATCAGTGCCGCCAGAGCCATCTCATCAGTGCCCATCAGTGCCTTATTTATTTATTTCAGGTACTTATTGTATATAGCGGCGTCAATTTACGCAGCGCTTTACATATACATTGTACATTCACATCAGTGCCTACCCTCAAGGAGCTTACAATCTAAGGTCCCTAACTCACATTCATTCATATACTAGGGCCAATTTAGACAGGAGCCAATTAACCTACCAGCATGTCTTTGGAGTGTGGGAGGAAACTGGAGTTCCCGGAGGAAACCCACGCAGGCACAGGAAGAACATGCAAACTCCAGGCAGGTAGTATCGTGGTTGGCATTCAAACCAGTGACCCTTTTGCTGCTAGGCGAAAGTGCTAACCACTACACTGTGCCGCCCATAAGCCTCATCAGTGCACATCAGTGAAGGAGAAAATGTTCCTGTTTGAAAAATTTTATAACAAACTATGAAAAAGGTTTTTTTTTTCTTCAAAATGTTTTGTCTTTATTAGTTTATATAACAAAAAATAAAAAACCCAGTGGTGATTAAATACCACCAAAAGAAAGCTCTATTTGTGTGAAAAAAAATGATAAAAGCATTACATGACCACGCAATTGTCATTCAAAGTGTGACAGCACTGAAAGCTGAAAATTGGCCTGAGCAGGAAGGGGGTAGAAGTGCCCAGTAGGCAAGTGGTTAAAGAATGCCTGTAGAAGTTCCTGAACCCAGACCACCCAGAGTTCTTGGATATGTGTTTGTAGCAGCCACATTTTCGGTCCTCTTCGAGGCAGTGGGTTCTAGCCACCATGGGGTTGGAGTCCTTAAAAGAAGCGACCTTCTGTTTCAGGGTGGCCACATCCTGAGCTAGTTTCGTCAATGTGGTTTGCATGGCTAACAGAGGTGAAGGTGTCAGGGCATACTCTTTACAGTATGCAGGTTTAAATTTCTTGGTCACTGCTATTGTTGCATCTGTTTCTTTCTGTTCCTGCACAACCGAATCCATCACCGCATTCTGCAAGGAGGTGGTGGGTTGCGCCTTAACTATCTCTTGCAAGACCCTCCGGACTGGGCCACACTATGAACTGATCCCTTAATATGTGGTCTGTGTTAGTGCTGTCAGTGTAGCCAGGCAAATCATTCTTCTCCAGGTGCCTCCACAAGTTCTGCATGGCTACCGCATAATGGGTGAGATTCTTGTCTTCCTGCTGCTTCATTGGGAAGAACATTTGCCTCAACTCTGGAAGTGGTATGGTCTCCCCAAACAGGCCCTCCAGTTGTGATACAATCTGTTCTAAGGTAGCTCGCTCGTGTTCTGGCAGCGCCATCACCACGTGGCAGGCATCATCCTCTAGGGCGTTAATAGCCAGCCAGATGCACAACACTCTCCAGTCTCTCCTCCCACTCCTCCCACTCTGCCAAGGGACTGTTAGCACCATTAAACTTTGGTATTAGAGCTAAGGCCCATCCTAGTGGAGACATGCTGGAGTCCAATCCCCCTTCTGCACCTGCTGCAAGGGACATATCCTGCTGACTGCCGCCAAGTGTAGGTGAGGTGCAGCAAGGTGTGTCAGCAATAACACACACAGTCACGGCCAGATCTAGGGGGGTGCTGGGGTGGGCTTCGCCCCCCAGATTTCACTTGCACCCCCCAAACCAAGGAATATCCTGTGTTTCCTTTCTAAAACACAGGTTCCACATACCACCACTGCCTGCTGCCGCCCGCCTCTGTCAACACTAGCTACAACCACTTGTAAGCAGGTAGTTCGTGGCCTACATTAGCAGATTTTTTGTTTTAGGCTATTGACTTGCTGTACAAAGCCCTCCTGCCAGTGGCAGCCCATCTATACAGGGCGCAGGGGCACTGCCCCCCTGATCCATGTGCCCAGTCCCCAATCTACATGCAGGGCACTGGACACATGGATTCCAATGGGTTTTTTTTTTAAGCACGTGATTAGAGCCTGAGTCCTCGCATTTTGCGAGTGGAAAATGAGGTCTGGCGAGCATGGGCTGCCTCGGAGCAGGGGGTTGAATGGGAGCTGTTTTCCCCGGGGTGGTTGCTGGGAGGAGAGAGGGGAGCAAGAGGCCGGATCATAAGAGAGCGGGGAACATCACTGTAACAGCTTTCATTAGAATTGCCGAGTGTTACCCACACTCACCGTCACACACAGCCCCGCCTCCTGGCCCAAGTACTTTGAAAGACAGATCACCCACCCAATGCCAGGATGTGTGGCATGTATCAAAGTACTCGGGCCAGGAGGCAGGAATGTATGTGATGGTGAATGCAGGGAAAACTCTGCAATTCAAATGAAAGCTGTTACAGTGGTGTTCCCTTCTCTGTGATGATCCAACCGGCAATCCTCTTCTTCTCCTCTCTTCCCCTGCACAGGTAGGCTGCATTGTTGGACACAAGTAGGCTGCACTGATGCACACGTGTAGGCTGCATAGATGGGCACAGGTAGGCTGCATTGTTGGGCACAGGTGAAGCGGCATTAATGGACACAGGTAGGCTGCATTGTTGGGCACAGGTGAAGCGGCATTGATGGACACAGGTAGGCTGCATTGTTGGGCAAAGGTGAAGTGGCATTGATGGACCCAAGTAGGCCGCATTGTTGGGCACAGGTGAAGCGGCATTGATGGACACAGGTAGGCTGCATTGTTGGGCACAGGTGAAGCGGCATTAATGGACACAGGTAGGCTGCATTGTTGGGCACAGGTTAAGCATTGATGGACACAGGTAGGCTGCATTGTTGGGCACAGGTGAGGCTGCATTGATGAGCACAGGTGAGGCTGCACTGATAAAGTTGTTTTCAATATTTATTTTTGTAACTTAATTCTGCATAAAACATTTAAGTGTCACTTCATGAGATGAGGGCGTGTTTAGAGGCAGAATTAGGGGCAGGGCAGGGTAGGGGTTGGGTGGGGCAACTGGAGGCGAGTAACCCTTAAGGCCTGGCTAGTAGCTCAGGACCTGAAATTTTGAGCCCTGCACATACCTTGTTTACATTTATTTTGGTTTTGGACAAAGCAGGGAAGAGTTAGAAACCCTTGTCCATTTGTTTTTTTTTCTGTCTGTAGAGATTTCCTTTCAATTTTTGTCCATGAACACAATAGGTAACCAGAAGAGATCTATCAAAAGCAAGGAAAATTATAAAGCTGTCACCACAAGTGTCCATAATGAAACACTTCCACTCTATTGTGGTTCTGGGTACAACTTAACATTCTGGATTTTCCTCTCACTTTAAAGAGGAAGTAAACCCTGATGGATTTTACTTCCTCTTTGTTCCTCGTTATTACCCTGCAATATAGAAGCATAATAGGCTAGTATGCATTGCATACTAGTCTATTATGTGACATTTACCTGCATTGGAAGCCCGTGCTGTCCCCGCTCAAGGAAGCATCCATCTTCGTCTCTCTCCCTTCCGGGGCCACGGACTCCGGCTCTGTGATTTGCCAGAGCCTCATGACGTCACTCCCGTGCTATCGCACGGGTGCCGCCAATCACCGCACGATCTCAGTGAAGAAATGGCTCGGAGGCCGTTTCTTCCCTGTGCACGTGCACGGTGACCTCGGCACAGGGAAGTACACTGTATATCTCCTAAACCATGCAGGTTTAGGAGATATGCAGGGAACCTACAGGTAAGCCTTATTATAGGCTTACCTGTATGTTAAAGTAGCTGTCAGGAGTTGTCAATCACTTTAAATCCACTTTCAGTGGTCACAAGCAGCTGTAAAAACTCCACAGAGTTCTTTATGTTTGTAACTGTAAAGCAACTGTGCAATTCTGAAATGTTATCATATGGTAACAAAACCTAATACTCTGAAATCATTGTTATCTGCTGGACATACCATATGAAAACCAATAAAAATATTGAACAAAAAAAATAAAAACTAAAGAAAAACAAAGGTTATCTTTAGATAAATTTAAATTGCATTAGTGCCCAAGTTATGAACAGAAAACAAATTACTTAAAATGTAGGTAAACCCTAGCAATGAACTTCTCTTATTTGCTCTCTTTTGGTCTGTTAAATATACAATTCAAATTATTTTGTTATAGCTGTTTGATAAGTGCAAAAAATATCTATTACTCGTGTGAGAAATTAAGAGCTATTCTGTGTCTTGTGCAAATGTCCTGTGTTATCTCTAACAGTGTAATTAGTCCTCCCAGTTCTTATCTTTGGCTACATAATAATTAGCTTTTACATTGCGGAGATAGGAGAGTCATTTAGCAAAACATGCTGGGCAGGGCTTACACCAGTCCACAAAAATGACACAACAGGCGTAATGAGCTGAGTGCATTTCTGGCAGATGAGCAGGTATTTTCTGTATTTGCAGTCAGGATCTTTATAGAAATAAAGCATAGGAGATGTGCATGCTTACAACCAGATTGACTTGCACTTTTGTTGCTCTGTCTTTTTGTCCTGCTAACCCAGCTATCCCCCCCTCCCACATGTGAAGCTACAGCCTTTAAGGCCTCATGCACTCTGGGCATAAAAAACGCTGCTTTTAGAGGTGTTTGCCTCTAAATGTGCCTAATTTCATTTGCATGCATTTTTAAGCTGCTATTCTCCTGCCAGGAGAAAATGCGTTCAGGAGAGCTTGGCAAACACCCAGTGTGGATGATATATAAGTCTTCCTATAATTTCATGCGATCCTAGTGATAGGTTGCGAAATGTAAATAATGCCAGTCACAAGAGCAGACCAATGTGCTCTGGCTTGATGATATGAAAGATATAACGCACTGGGTGTACTGTATGCAAGAGAGAAGTCTAAAGGCTCTATATTAGATGCATGAGACACTTTGTGTAATAGAGAAGTATGAGGCACTGCATATGGCAGATCTCACTGATAGCATGGACAATGGGCACTGAGCTGTATGTGTGCAGAAAATAGGTAATGTCTGTAAGATGGTACCTCCTCCATGTTCCCCTCCCTTGTTGGGTGCCAAGTGTGTGTCACATGAGAGGCCTTCCCTGGGATAAGTTCTTCTGGGCTACACTAGGCACTTCGAACATGGTCAGTGCCTTACACATGGGGTACCTTTGCTCGAACAGGCAACTGAACTCTAGAAAACTCTCTTGATGTTAATGTATACCACTACAGTCACTGTTGCATTGATGAGGGACACGCTGAGCCAATGCTTTCTCCACCCATCCAATGTATCTCCGCTACCCCACTCCTCAAAATGGAATGGGGTCCCGCCGTGCGCCTAGCGCAGACTCCATATGCGCACTTCCTTAATTCTTCCTCTTCCGTACCTGCCTCTGTAGTGCTGATCTCCTCCCATTGCTATAGGAGACAGACCGCTCACAAGGAGAGTGCCAACAACTGCAAGAGGCTATCCCACCTGCCACATGTACACGCCAGCAACAGGCTGCATGTAAAACCTTTGTTACCACTGGTAACCACTTGCTTTACTCCACACCACTTTACCCCTGTGGTACTGTCTTCATACCCCAATGTGCTTTCCGACCCAGGCTGGAAATGGCATGTGTGTGCCAGTTACTCGCATTACACCTCCTTAGTAACTTCAGACTAGGCAAGGGCAAAGTTTCAAAAGCTTTACTGAAAACTCTCAGAATACAGAACAAAGTGCACAGCCTTTTCCCAGCATCACTAATCTCTAACTTTATAGCTGCCCCAGTCCATTATGACAGAGTTCTTAGTGGCAGATCTCCAGAACTGGTTTCTTCAGTCGATTTGCAGATCTCAAGGATCCTGAACACTGTAGATGGCTCTTTATCCATGGGTACTCCAGACTCAGCAGTAGACTGGATGGACAGACTCCGGTGACTGCAACATGTCTTTAACTATGCATACCCCTGAATTGGACCCCGGTCCCTTTTTTACAGCACAGGACCAGGGGGTCAGAACCAAGAAAGACCCCCAGGAAGCATGTTAACTCTAACCCTCCCAGCTGGAGCAGTATTAGTACTTAACCTACTTCCATGTCAAATCACTTCCTATGTGTGTCATCTCTTCTGCAGCACTTCACTTCCTGTTGGTGCAGAAACTCAAGGACTTCTAAAAATAAAAATACTATTGATATATATGGATCAGTGGTCTCTGAGTAAAAACAAATAAAACTGAAAAATATTACTACTTCTACCGTGTTTTGTATTGTGAGTGCTTATGCTAAATCTAGCTGCCAATATTTTTTCCACTCTTGTTTTGCTCGCGTTTATCTAGCAAGGTTACTTGTGGTAAAACCAAGGAAGCTTAGACTTCTGTAGTGTACAACTGTAGGATACACAATATAACACAACTCGTAGCTTACAAAATATGTCTAAAACATGCACAATGTCAATCATCCTTTCTAGCAAAATATAAGCATGTACAATATGTACGCATTAGGTAAACTAAACTGTTACTCAACTTAGGATTTAAAATGTAATGTCCTTCTCGATTCCTTGTTCAGTCCAACTCAAAATGGCCCCAAAAGATCTACAGCTTCTAGCAGCCATGTGATGCTTCTTTGTCTTCTCAAAAACAACTTTTTTTCCGAAAACACGTGTTCCTTTCAAAAGACCCCCTAGCCCCTCCCACCAACTTCTTGTATACACAAACTTCCTGCAGAGAACTTTCTCTCTAGCTGTCTAACTGGTTTATTTACATATCCGTGGAGGGGGAGGGGGGAAGCCTGGCTTCCCCTGAAAGCACATGGTTTTAAAATCTAACTCTATATTATTTAAAGTCATTAATAGCCGGCCGTAGCAACACATTCCATCTCTTGACTTTATATCATAAAATAGGAAAATATGAAACTTCAACATCTCTTAAAGCCTTTTGTCCAGGAAAAGGCAAAATAAACCCCCCATACTGTAGTCAAAAAACGGGAGGAAAAATTGCCTTTCGACCCCTGTATCTTCTGGGCAGTCAGCAGACTAAAGTCTCTGGGAGGCTGAAACATTGCTTTTGAGCAGGGTCAGCAATGTCCTTGACAGTCTGTGGAAGGAAAGTCCCAGTTGAAAGTCCATTGTCCTCCTCCTGGTCATAAGGAAATGCTCAGATGAAAAGTCCACTCCAATTCAGAAATCAACCACATATTCCTCAGATTCTCTTCTGGTCTGCCTCCTCCCATCTGGCCTGGTCATCTGCTCTGCCTCCTCCACCTCTCGATGCTCAGTACCTGAAAAAAGTAAGAGACAAAACAGATAATATGTTCCTTCCAAATGTGCCAAAAAACATATCTCACTGCTTGTATTTCTCTATCTGACCATTTCTAACTGCAAAACTATTGTAGGGTGCCCACTGTTGCCTTGAAATGCTTTCACAGAAAGGCATTGACTTCCGACTCAACTAATAAATTCGCATGTCTCTCTGTGCTGTCCAGGGACAAACACTGGCCTGCTGTTGTTCAGTCTTCACAGCATGGCACATTTTAGCAAACTGGCCCATTTTATGGCAAGAAAAACACTTAATGTGACTGAATCTACTATTCCCAACCACTTGCTTCCATTTCTTAAACAATGCTGGTGTAGAAATCCCATCTATTTCCTCTCTAGGAACCCCCAACTTAAGTAAATCAATCCACATGTGTCTCCTGGACACCATAGGCCTTGCCTTCCTTGTATGTGACTCAGCTCCATCATCATTTGAGCTGATCAAATACTTAGCTTTCCGCTTATGGGAAGTACCAGTGGCACACGTCCTACTTTTGCTTATAGGCTTAGGGCTTTTGTCCTTAGGGCATCATTAGACTTATTTATGAGGGCTGCACACCGCTCATTCAAATATTCACCTCTGCCTACAGGGGTTTGAACACATTTCGAAGCCACTGCAGGTTCAACTTTGATTTCCCTACTTTCAAAAACTTTTGCTTTGCTTGCAGTTTCTTCCAAACACTCGGATGCCACTGCAAGCTGCTCCTTAAGTAAATCTCTTTCTAATTTTGCCTTTTTCCTCTTTTCAGATTTAATATGTAGAGCATGCAAGAAGTGCAAACCAAACACAGCAACTGCCTGCATCCCTCCCTTACTGAACCCAAGACTTTTGAGACTAAACTCTGAGGAAAGATCAGAGACACCATCTCCCCAAGCCCTGTTCAAAGGAGAAGCGTATCTAGCCAGCTCCTCTGCAACAGACATCCACTGACTGTCTCTGGCCAAGGTAGGAAGGGTGCACACCCTCAAGTCCTCCTGGACACCAGAAACCTTTTCAGCCTTACTCTTCCTAAACAGTATACGCAGCATTTTCTTCAGCACAAGCAACAAAACACACCACAGAAAACAAGTCTGCTTCAGTTGAATTTTTCAGCACAAATCCCGGATGAGCCCCCAAATGTTTTGCTTGCGTTTATCTAGCAATGTTACTTGCTGTAAAACTAAGGAAGCTTAGACTTCTGTAGTGTTGCTTCTTTGTCTTCTCAAACACAACTTTTTTTCCGAACACATGTTCCTTTCAAAAGACCAGCAAGCCCCTCTCACCAATTTCCTGTATACACAAACTTCCTGCAGAGAACTTTCTCTCTAGCTGTCTAACTGGTTTATTTACATATCAATGGAGGGGGAGGTGGGAGCCTGGCTTCCCCTGAAAGCATATGGTTATAAAATCTAACTCTATATTAATAAAAGTCATTAATAGCCATAGCAACACAAGTCTGAGAAGTACTACATCATTTATTAAAAAGAGACCTTTGACACTATTGTTAATGGTATTTCTCAAAGCATGAATATTCAGATTATGGCAAAATGGGCCAAAAATAAAAAATGCTAGAGATTTCAAAAAGTTCTGCATTTCTCTTTGTAAGATAGTGGGAGGAGAGATGAAAATCATACCTTCATGCCTTTGTGCTTAAATGTCCATCCAGAATTGCTGGTTCTGTAGCACAGACATAGCCTAAGGGGTTGCTTATAAAGGTGTGAACTCCAAATGTTTTTCTTCAAAAGTTTTCCTTGCCTCAGTTAATAAAAGGAATATTCACTCAACTTTCTTCAAACCTAGGTTTAGCAGTATTTTTCTTCTTCCTAGACTTTCCAGACTTCTCCGCATTAATAATAGTAGAACTTTGCAGAGAGATCTCTTGAAGCCAAACTGGAGAACAATAGAGAAAACTTGAGAAAAAAAAGTAATGGTTAAAAAATAAAAAAAAAACAGTTTTACTACAACCTCTACATTTCTGTAGCATAGATAGTAGTTAGCTCTTTTTAAAGGTCTATGTTTCGAACTATAAAACCAAGTAACATGGACCACATATATTTTTATGTTTATAGTATTCAGTATATATATTTTAATATTACAGAGGTTGTAAACCTCAAAAAAATAAAATTAAAAAAAAACCTTGCAAGACAAAGGCATAATAAGCTCGTATGCATCACATACTAGCTCGTTATGAAATACTTACCTTAGAACGATGCCGTGGATCAGCGCCGGCACCCCGCTGACATGGCCAACATGTGGAGTTGTTTCCGGGTTTGTGGGCTCCAGCATTGTGATTGGCTGGAGCCGCGATAACGTCACTCCCGAAGCCGCTGGTCACAGCATGGGCCCTGAAGAAACGGCACCAGCGAGCTGTTTCTTCAGTGTGCATGTGCTGATGATGTCGACAGCAGTGCATATACTGAATATCTCCTAAACTGTGCAAGTTTAGGAGATATTCATGGTACCTACAGGTAAGCCTTATTATAGGCTTACCTGTAGGTAAAAGTAGTGTAACAGCATTTCCAACCACTTTAACTAATACCCAATTGTTCCTTAACATTTTTAACACACTGTAGAATATAGAGGTGAGGTACTCTAGAAAAGAGAACCCTTGGTGTGGGTGGGTGGGTATTTTGGCATAAAGATTACAACCGTGAACACCTGATGTACTGTAGATATAACCATATACAGTGCCTTGGAAAAGTATTCATACCGCTTGATATTTTCTACATTTTGTCATGTTACAACCAAAAACGTAAACTTATTTTATTGTCATTTTATGTGATAAACCAACACAAAGTGGCACATAATTGTGAAGTGGAAGAAAAATGATAAATGATTTTCAACATTTTTTACAAATAAATATCTGAAAAGTGTGTGCATTTGTATTCAGCTCCCCTTTACTGTGATATCCATCACTAAAATTTAGTTGAACCAATTGCCTTCAGAAGCTGTCTAATTCATAAATAGAGTCCACCTGTGTGTAATTTAATCTCAGTATCAATACAGCTGTTCTCATAGGTTTGTTAGAGAACCTTAGTGAACAAACAGCATCATGAAGGCCGAGGAACACACCAGACAGGTCGGGGATAAAGTTGTGGAGAAGTTTAAAGCAGGGTTAGGTTATAAAAACATATCCCAAGCTTTGAACATCTCATGGAGCACTGTTCAACCCATCATCCGAAAATGGAAAGAGTATGGCACAACTGCAAACCTACCAAGACATGGTCATCGTCCTAAACTGACAGGCCGGGCAAGGAGAGCATTAATCAGAGAAGCAGCCAAGAGGCCCATGGTAACTCTGGAGGAGCTGCAGAGATCCACAGCTCAGGTGGGGGAATCTGTCCACAGGACAACTATTAGTAGTGCGCTCCACAAATCTGGCCTTTATGGAAGAGTGGCAAAAAGAAAGCCATTGCCAAAGAAAGCCAGAAGAAGTCCCGTTCGCAGCATCATGTTGTGGGGATGCTTTTCTTCAGCAGGGACAGGGAAGCTGATCAGAGTTGATGGGAAGATGGATGGAGCCAAATACAGTTCAATCTTATAAGAAAACCTGTTAGAGTCTGCAAAAGACTTGAACCTGGGGAGGAGGTACACCTTCCAGCAGGACAATGACCCCAGTGTTAGAATGGCTCAGTCAAAGTCCCAACCTAAATCCAATTGAGAATCTGAGGCAAGACTTGAAAATTGCTGTTCACAGATGCTCTCCATTCAATCTGACAGAGCTTGAGCTATTTTGCAAAGACCTGACTAGGACTTCTCCTATGAGTTTAACCCTTGGCAACTTGTGGTTGGCTTTTTAGGGCTCCCTCTAAATATAAGCTCACTACCCTTCAAGTATCATCCCACCCTTAGTGACCCTCTCAGGTGCCAAGGTAGGCTTCAACATCTTCCTTCACTGACAATTTCTGCACCAGCTGCTGAGGTTTAGACGTTGGCACCTGTGCCACCATCTGCCTTTCTAACAGGGCCTGTATCTGCTGTTGCAGAGACAGGTTCATATGCTGTTGTCCTCTAAAGCAGTGGTCTCCAAACTTTCTAAAGAAAGGGCCAGTTTACTGTCCTTCAGACTTCAGGGGGGCCGAACTGTGCCCAGTGGGAGTAAACAATTCCCAAACTGGTGTCGTTGGGAGGACTAGTCCCCCTTTTTTGTTGATAGTGGAAGGAATTATGCCCCATCATTGGTGTCAGTGGAAGGAATAGTGCCCCATTGTTGGTGTCATTGGCAGGAATAATGCCTTAAGGGCCAGATAAAGACTAGCAAAGGGCCACATCCTGCCCCAGGGCTGCAGTTTGGAGACCACTGCTCTAAAATGTTGCTTTCAGTTGTTCACTTTTATCCTATTTTTTATTTTTTAACTTTGTCTCGAGTTCTCTTTTTAAAAAAGCTCCCTTATTTCCGCCTATGAATTTGATAAGGCATATGTTTCTAAAGAGGAAACTTTACAAACAAGACTGTTCATAAAAATGTTATTTTTCATTTTACAACATTAAAGTACATCTAAACCCAAAAACAAAAATATAATGCATTGCAGATTATGAGTTCCTATATGTACTAGCTGCCTTGGCTTTCTTTCTTCCATTAAGTTTTTTTTCTTTCTGTAGAACACTCCTAGTTAGGCTGCTAGCTTTGGTTAGACAAATTTCGTTTGTTGGCTCTCCTGTAATCAACAGAGCTGCATGTGATTGCTCTGGTCTTCTCTTTTCAAAAATGTGCCACCATCTGCCTTTCTGACAGAGACAGGTTCATTTGCTGTTGTCCTCTAAAGTGTTGCTCTTAGATGTGCACTTTATAGCTGAATGCGGTTTGTTACATTTTTCTCTTTGTCTCGAGTGCTCTTTTTAAAAAAAGTGTGCTTATTTCCACCTATGAATTTGATAAGGCATACATTTCTAAAGCAGAAACTTTACAAACATAACTGTTCATAAAAATGTGCTTTGCATCTCACAACAATAATGTATATCTAAACCCAGAAAAAAATATATAATATATTGGAGCTTATCAGTTCTTAGATGTACTAGCTGCATTGGCTTTCTTCTTTCATGATGTTTTTTTTCTTTATGTAGCACCCTCCTAGTTGGGCAGCTAACTTTGGTGAGGCAAATTTAGTTTGTTTGCTCAACTGTAATGTGATTGCTTTGGGCGACTCTGGGTTCTTCAGGCTGCAAGTTTGATTGCTTTCCCCTGTTTTCCGGAGACCTCCAGAATCTAGTGGGTGGGAGAGTCAAACAGACAGCCTGGATATTTATCTCCAGCCAGTCCTTATGGTAGGGGGTGCCCAGTTGGTGGTTGGATGATGCATAAATATTTTGGAACCACAGAGAGAGGGTTTTTTTCCTGGAAGAGAGGTTCCCAGCCAGGTGAGCTGCCTGCCATTTCTGGCCATCCTGCCGAGGTCCCATCCTGTTCACTGAGGCCCCAGCTGTGCTCAGTTGGGGAGCGTATACAGCCACAAGCCGTGTAGGAGCTAAGAAGCGGATGTTACTGGAGATCTGCCCTGGAAGCTTTATGGAGGGGTCTGCTTGCAGGAGTCTGAGGAAGACATTCCAAGCTTTGTGGGCACTGAATACAGACTAAGGGAGAAGGATCTCAGTAACTGTTGTTCTTGTTAACCCCTGCTGCACAGAGTATAAGGCTTGCCTGGCCTGTTCCAGTACTGTTCACTTTTTCCTACTATTTAAGGGGACTGGGTCAAGAATCTGCTACCAGGGTGTCTCATTTTCCTTGTTAGTGTTTTGGAGCTTCCTGTGCCCCATCAAAGGTAACATGCAATAAACTTTCACAAAGGCAACCCCTAGACTGTTTTTCTAAGTCAGAGGAATAGAAGTTGTTGTTTGCTTGGCTGCTGCTGCTGCACTACTGGGGAAAAAACATGGGGAGCAAACCAGAGGCTCTTGTGGGAGTAAACTACATTTATTTTCACCTGGTATTCTTGTGAATAACACACTTTACCATCTTCACTAATTTCTACAGTGTATTTATAGGGGCAGCCATGGATGTCACACAGGCTGGATTTTAAATATTAATGTACACTTTAGTGCACTAGAGGCTAACCCAATGTCTTCCCCAATATTTTAGCAGCATCTGGAAGAACCCCACAATCCCAGAGGGGAGATAAAATACACACAAAAAATGATTTTGTGTGTATGGACTTTAAATATGTCTGCCTTTGTTCATTTTCAATACATATGAAATGGAATGGATATGGAATCAATAGGTTACACAAGAAAGATAAGGTTTTCTTTTAAACTCTCAGGAAGTGACATTTCTAAGAAGATCTACCTTTTTTTTTACTTACTGAGAATGTCCTCAATATATTAATTGAAAATGAATGTAGCTAACACATCTAAGGAGAAACATTACATGTTGGTTTTTAGGTTTTAAAGGGGTTGTAAACCCTCCCAGTTAGAATGCATTAAGGTGAAAAACTTTTTTTGTTGCAGCTGCCCCCCAGAGGCCCGTTTACTTACCTGGACCCGATCGTTCCCACGACGGGTACGAGCGCAGCAGCTCCAGATGGTGTCTCGGGTCCTGATTGGATATATTGATAGCAGAGGAGCCATTGGCTCCCGCTGCTGTCAATCAAGTCCAGTGACGTGGGAGCCGGGGGGCGGGACCGAGTCCTGTTGCCTGTGTCAAGGGACGCAGCAACAGGACAGGGGAGCGCGCCCGCACAAGTGAACCCAGGGAGAGGAGGAGCCAGGAGCGCCGCCGAGGGACCCCAGAAAAGGAGGATCGGGGCCACTCTGTGCAAAACCTTTGCACAGAGGAGGTAAGTATAACATGTTTGTTATTTGAAAAAAAAACACAAACCTTTAGTATCGCTTTAATTATGTCTAATATTTCACCATATTCCCTGTTTTTGTGTGTTCAATAAATACGTTAAAATGTAATAAAAAATAGGCTTTATAATTAAGGGCACTATACTGCTGCATGCCTCCTCTTACTGTGCTACTTCTACTTAGCATGGGTATGGAAAATATTAAAGTAGAATTCCAGCTATCATATCTCTTTTTTAAGACCGAGTATGAGTACCTATACTTTTTCTCAAGCACTCACAGATATCAATTACCGATACCTATTTTAGTGACATATGTGCGATTTGGTTTTGACAACAGGATTTCAGCCCCCTCCAGTGCCATTTTGTTCAGCGGTTCAAATGCAATTCAGGTGCGACTTGTCAAAGTGTATGACAATTGAAATCGCACCTGAACCGTGCTCAAAGTCGTACCGGCCTCTTTTTAAAAATGCGCTGTGCTGGCTCGCACATATGTGAACCGGCTCCATCGAAAAGGCTGCAGGTTCAAAAGCCATGCGCACCGGATGCGGTTCAAAATGCATCCAATTCGCATGTCGTACATGTGAAGGTACTGGTTTTAGTATAGGAGAATTTGTACAAGTACAAGTACTTGTGCAAATGCTTAGTATTGGCACCGATACCGGTATTAGTGCAACTCTATACATTATACACTAGAATTTGCTACATACAGTGAGTGGTGATGTGTTCTGGCAGAACTATGAGTGACCTTCTGTCTGTTGCTGTAAAAAAGGGAGTCGGGCTGAGTGCTTCTCCATCAATCAAAGATGCCTTGTATTTTTATCAGTGGACACAAGGCTTTCTCTGATTGGCTGAGGTAAAGAGGCGAGCAGATGACATTATGATTTCCACCTTGGACAACCAGACGCTCTGGAAACCTTTGCTGCCATTGTGCTATTTCTGGGTGTCAAGTGCATGCCTATACCTTTAAGGAGGGGTGGACTCCCTCCAGACATACCTGCCCTTAATCTATCCATTATTATATATTTGCTCCAACTTTGGAGACTCAACATTTATGAAACAGACTGTGCACTTTGCAAAGTGAAGTTGCATTCTGCAAGAGCAATTGTTCCTGAGCTTAATAAATGATCAGAAGCTCTGCTTCCTCCCATCATCCATGCAACTCCACTTTGCAACGTGCATAGCCTATATGCCTTTAGTACAGAACTCAAAATTTCAAGTCCTGAGCTAATAGCCAGGCCTTAAGGGTTACCCGCCACCAGTTGCCCCATCCAACCCCTACCCTGCCCCGCCCCTACTTCCACCCCTAAACACACCCTCATAAATTATCTCATGAAATCACACTTATATGTTTTATGCAGAATTAAGTTGCAAAAATAAATATTAACTACTTTATCAGTGCCCATCAGTTCAGCCTACCTATGTCCATCAATGCCGCTTCTCCTGTGCCCAACAATGCAGCCTACCTGTGTCCATTAATGCTGCTTCACCTGTACCCAACAATGCAGCCTACCTATGTCCATCATTGCTGCTTCTCCTGTGCCCAACAATGCAGCCTACATGTGTCCATCAATGACGCTTCACCTGTGCCCAACAATGCAGCTTAAATGTGTCCATCAATGCCGCTTCACCTATGCCCAACAATGCAGTTTCATCTGTGCCCAACAATGTAGCCTACCTGTGTCCATCAATGCCGCTTCACCTATGCCCAACAATGCAGCCGACATGTGCCCAACAATGCATCCTACCTGTGTCCATCAATGCCGTTCACCTGTGCCCAACAATGCAGCCTACCCTTTGCCCAACAATGCAGTCTACCTGTATCAAACAATGCTGCCTACCTGTGTCCAACAATGCAGCCTACCTGTGCCCATCAATGCAGCCTACCTGTGCCCATCAATGCAGCCTACCTGTGTCCATCAATGCAGTCTACCTGTGTCCATCAATGCCGATTCACCTGTGCCCAACAATGCAGCCTACCTTAGACATGCATTGCCCTTCCATGTGCTCCTTGCTACAAAGGCCAATTATAAGTTGGGGTGGTTGCCATTTGTTTGTGCCAGTCAGAGGAAACCTTGTGTTCATTGACTAAAATACAAGTTTTCTACTGAATGATGGAGAACCACTCAGCCCAGCTCTCCTAATTCCAGCAGCGGACAGCATAGGTGTGCACAGCCTATTGCATTAGGGTGGGTACCCCAAAGCTCAGACACACATGCCTTTCTCTGCAGCCTCAGCTGCACCTGACAGTGAATGAATGGGAAGTGCTCTGTGCTGAGCTTCCTGTTCATTCACAAACTGAAACATTGTAAACACAGTTCACTGTTATGAATAGACACAATGAGCGAGTGTGTTCATTTAGAAAAGGGAGGGACCGGTAAATTACATATTTACTAGCCCCTTCCCCCCACTCTTCATCCTGAAGCATAACCCACAGCAGCCAGGAGGAGAGGCGGTAGTCCAGCAGCATTGTAGGGAGGGGGTCAACAAGGTGGGGGAAGCCTGGGCAGTAGGGGGAATGGCACCACACATCTGGCACACCCCCTGCGCACGCCTATGGCATACAGGAGGGTGCCAATGCTGCTTACTGTATATATACAGTAGTTTATGCTAACACACAGCACACACAGTGGCCGCATTATTTTGTAATGAAAATAGTTTGTTTGGGCCACCTTGGCCCAAGCAAACTATTTAAAGTGATATGAAATACTGATATGATATGATAAAGTGAAATGAAATACTACTTTAAACTTCCTCTATCAAACAAGTATGTAGGGGGCAGCAATCGATTTACAAATAATACATGCACGGTTTTTGGATGTTGATGATATTTACCCAAACCCATGTGACCAGGAGAGCGATCCCCAGTCATTTGTATGCAGCTCAGCAAATGGAGACACACAACACTTGCATTTAAGCACATTTCATTCCAGCTAATTATAACAGAAAAGAGTGTACAGATACTGATGTTAGCCAGTAAGACCATCTAGGGACTGCTAGCAACACTTATAAACTGCTGAGTACTGCACTAATGTACTATCAGACTTGGTGAAAGGTTGGGACAAACTTTTTTTTTTTTTTAAGAATGCAATAAAATTCAGACCTTCTGCTTTTATTGTATTTAATACAAATGGAATTATCTGACAAACCTTACGGACTGGGATAACCATAGTGCAGACGGAACATTAATTTCAGCACAAGTGGGGTTTTCAACAAGCGTTGAACGTCCCTGTAGTTCTGAAGCTTCTGAAGCAGGTGAACTAAATAATTTGAAGGCTGTGCATGTCTTGTAATGCTAATGTAGATGAAGATATATTGGCTCCAACATGGAATAACTGTAGTTGAGGAATGCGTTATATATATCATCCAAACAAGGAAAGGTGTAAAGTAATGACTTGAGGGTGTAGTACACACCTTAGATCTTGCATAATGAACTCTTAAATGATGTGCCATTAGCTATTAAATCACATGGCAAATACCAACATCACGCTTGGTATTTTGGTTAGCAGTCGTATGAAAACATACTTTATACTACTGAAACATGAGGCAGACCTGCACTGAATTTGCGGTTCTGTTTAATATGATTAACCACTGTGATGGTATATTGCTGCAACTTATCATGGTGAAGTCTGTCATGTTAACTGGATTGCATACATCAATATCATATTCAAATGTTGTCTCTGGTGTGCCTTTGTAAACTTACACATGGCCAGCTGATGTGAACCATCTTGACAGAGAAGAACATCTACTTCCCCAGCGGTAACAAATATACCGAATAAAAACCTGTGAAATATGAATCAGATTGAAACAGTGCAGCAATCTTCTTTACATTTATGTTTCCAGAAAGCGTGCAAGAGCATTCAAGTATCATGCTTACATGCATTTTCTTTGTGTTTCCTATGGGGTTTAAAATGGCACAACTCTGTCTTTATCACAGAATGTCATTTAAAGGAAACCTATAAAGCAGGCATACAATAAAAGGTAAGGCTGCAGTTGACACAGGTAAAGGGCACCAGATGGAAAACTGTAAAAGGCTGGTGTTAGAAGAAGACCTGTGTTAAAAGGACTTGTTAGCGCTTTCTTGTGCTTTTGCGCGTTCACGCGCATGCGCCGGGAACGGCGCCAGACGGCTCTATTTAGGCAGTGTGCACCCTGCAGCAAGTGCTGTCTGATCTACAGCGTTTAGTGTGTGTTCCTGAGAGACCCGTAACCTGTTATCTGTTTCCTGTGACCCGGCTTGTCCCGACCTTGTCTGATCTCCACCTGTGCTGACCCCCGGCTTGTCTACGACCATCCAATTGCCTGATCCCTCTGTACTTCTGCAGCCAGCCTGTTAACGAACTCTGCTTGAACTTGACGACTCTCTTGCCAGAACCCTTGTACCGCACGGCCAGCCAGTTGCCGACCCAGCCTGTACAACCATGCTTCAGCTGCACGAGTGATCCAAAGGACTCCTTACCAACACCAGTGACCCAGTCTGACCCTTGTGCCATCCTGCACTCCCGAGCCACCTGTCTGCTATACCAGGGGTTCCTGAGTCAGGGTAGTAAGGGAGGTTGCCTACTGCATAAGTCAGACTCGCCCACCAAGTGTTGACAGTATCAGACAGCCAAGACCGAGTCTGCGCAGAGGCCCTCTCTTACGAGTGAACTGTGTGTGCACCTGACCAGCCTTACCCAAATTGTGAAAGACCTGCAAGTTCGGTTTCGCAAACTTCTACAGGAAGTTCGTTAAGGGGTTCTCTGCTATAATCACCCCCATCACCCAACTGACAAAACAGACCTCCCACTTTCATTGGACCCCTGAAGCACAAGCAGCCTTTCAGCGACTCAAGGAGCTCTTCACCTCTGCTCCGATCCTGAAACACCCGGATCCTGCTCTACCCTACATACTGGAGGTAGATGCCTCTGAAACGGCAGTCGGAGCAATCCTCTCTCAAAGACAGGGGCCAAAGGCCGCACTGAACCTAATGGCCTTTTATTCCCGGAAGTTGTCGCCCCCGGAAAGGAACTATGATGTAGGGGATAGGGAACTTCTTGCCATAAAGTCTGCTCTACAAGAATGGCGGTATCTGCTGGAAGGAGCCTTGCACCCAGTCCTAGTTTTTACCGACCACAAAAACCTAGAGTACTTGCGCACCTCCAAGAGACTCAAGCCCCGTCAGGCCAGATGGGCTCTCTTTTTCTCACGCTTCCAGCTGCATATCACCTACAGGCCTGGGTCTAAAAACGTGAAACCGGACGCCCTGTCACGGATGTTTCTGGAACCAGGGGACTCTCCTCCACCTGATACAATCCTCCCTGCATGGAATTTCCTGTTGATCCAAGAGGATCTCTTATCTCGGATCAGGCAATCTGTTGCTGGGTCCCCCACCTCAACGGATCCCAGGCTGACCCTTCAAGATGGGCTGTGGTGGTTTAGTGCGAAGATCTTCATTCCTGAGGAGCAGCGTCTGGCAGTGCTGGAACAATGCCACGACCACAAGCTGGCAGGACATTTCAGTGGTCGCAAGACTAGGTCATTCTAGTGGCCATCATCCGACAAGGACTGTAGGGAATACGTGAAAGCCTGCCCCACCTGTGCTTGTAACAAGGTCAACAGAGCCAAGTCTTGGGGGCTTCTGAACCCACTTGCTATCCCTGAACGCCCATGGTCGCAACTCTCCATGGACTTCATCGTGGAATTACCCTCTTCTGAAGGGTTCACGACCATCCTTGTAGTGGTCGACCGCCTTACAAAGATGGCACATTTTATTCCCATGAAGGGCACACCCTCGGCAATCCAGACAGCCGAAACTTTCATTAAAGAAATTATCCGCCTCCATGGCCTACCCACCAACATCGTGTCGGATTGAGGGGTACAATTTACGTCCAGGGTCTGGAAGGCGCTGTGTTCAACTTTGGGAATTGGATTGGCCTTCTCTTCCGCCTACCATCCACAAACCAACGGCCAGATGGAGAGAACAAACCAGACCCTGGAGCAATATCTACACTGCTACTCATCGTTTGCCCAGGATGATTGGGTCTCCCTGCTGCCGGTAGCCAAGTTCGCTTACAATAATTCGGTTCATTCTGCCACCAACCAGTTCCGTTCTGGGAAAACCTCAGCTACCACACCTCCTTCCTTCCCAATGTGGTACCTGAAAGTACCAAAACTGCTGTACAGGATATCACCAGTTTTCTCGAAGAGAATAACAAGCTCCTCCAGGAAACCCTGTCCCGGACACAGGAGTACAACAAACAGACTTTTGATAGAAGAAGGCGGGGGGAGCTGGACCTGCAGCCAGGCAACCAAGTCTGGCTCTCCACCAAGAATCTAAAACTTTCTTGCCCCTCAAGGAAACTAGGACCTAAATTCATGGGGCCCTTCCCAATCAAGAGAAAGGTCAATAGAGTGGCGTACGAGCTGGACCTCCCCTCTTCACTCCGAGTACACCCAGTATTCCATGTCACCCTGATCAAACCCGTAACAAGGGATCAGTTTACAGGAAGAAACACAGCTCCACCTTAACCAGTTCTTGTGTATGGAGAGGAGGAGTACAAAGTCGAGGCCATCCTTGACTGCAGAAGAAGAGGGGGTTTGATTCAGTACCTGGTCAAGTGGAAGGGGTACAGACCAGAAGAAAGCTCCTGGGAACCTGAGAGGCACATTCATGCCAAGGAGCTTATCTGGTCATTCTGGAGGACTCATCCGGATCTGAAGGCCTGGCTGGGCATCTGGAGGCTGTCCCTTGGGGGGGGCAATGTTAGAAGAAGAACTGTGTTAAAAGGACTTGTTAGCGTTTTTTGCGCTTTTGCGAGTGCTAATGCACGTTTGTGCGCACCTGTGCATGCGCACATGCCGGAAACAGCGCCAAACGGCTTTACTTAGGCTGTGTGCACCCTGCAGAAAGTGCTGTCTGATCTACAGTGTTTAGTGTGTGTTCCTGAGAGACCCATAACCTGTTATTTGTTTCCTGTGACCCAGCTTGTCCCGACCTTGTCTGATCTCCGCCTGCACTGACCCCCGGCTTGCCTTCGACCATCCGATTGCCTGATCCCTCTGTACTTCTGCTGCCAGCCTGTTAACGAACTCTGCTTGAACTTGACCACTCTCTTGCCTGAACTCTTGTACTGCACCGCCAGCCAGTTGCCGACCCAGCCTGTACGACCATGCTTCAGCTGCACGAGCGCTCCAACAGACTCCTTACCAACACCAGTGACCCAGTCTGACCCTCATGCCATCCTGCACTCCCAAGCCACCTGTCTGCTATACCAGGGGTTCCCGAGTCAGGGTAGTAAGGGAGGTTGCCTACTGCATAAGTCAGACTTGCCCACCAGGTACGTGACAGCTGGTGTCCCACATGACCAATGGATTTTATAGTGTGAAATAAGCAGCTTGAGCACTGTCACTTTGGTCACTACAAAAGAACAATGTTATCCTGAAGAAGTCACATAAACTGCTGCGAAACATGTTGGGTTTTAAGGTATAATTTTAGTTAGAGGGAAGTGCCATCTGTTAGTCATAGCAGGTATTTAGGCTGGGCACTCGCATGGCTGTCAAATTGGGAGCAATGGCTGTGTCCTGCAGATGTTGCATCCCATTTAACATGCAGCTCTTGCATAAAAAGGCTCAAAGAGATACACCCACCAGCCACTCTATTAGGTACACCTGTTCAATTGCTAATCAGCTAATCACATGGCAGCAACTCAATGCATTTAGGCATCTAGACGTGGTGATGACAATATGCTGAAGTTCAAATCGAGCATCAGAACGGGGAAGAAAGGGGATTTAAGTGACTTTGAACGTGGCATGGTTATTGCTGCCAGACAGGCTGGTTTGTGTATTTCAAAAACTGCTGATCTACTGGGATTTTCACGCACAACCATCTCTCAGGTTTATAGAGGATGGTCTGAAAAAGAGAAAATATCCAGTGAGAGGATGTTGCATGGATGAAAATGCCTTGTTGGTGTCAGAAAAGAATGGGCAGACTGGTTTGAGATGATAAAAAGGCAACTGTAACTCATACAACAACTTGTTACAACTAAGTTATGCAGAATACCATCTCTGAATGCACAACAACAAAACCTTGAAGCATGGGTTACAGCAGCAGAAGACCACACCAGGTGCCACTCCTGTCAGCTAAGAACAGGCAACTAAGGCTACAATTTGCACAGGATCACCAGGTCTGGTGAGTTTCAATTTCAGCTGCAACATTCAGATGGTAGGGTCTGAATTTGGCGTAAACAACATGAAAGCATGGATCCATCTTGCCTTATAGCAACAGTTCAGGCTGGTGGTGGTGGTGTAATGGTGTGGGGAATATTTTCTTGGCACACTTTGGGCCCCTTAGTACCAATTAAGCATTGTTTAAGTGCCATGGCCTACCCGAGTATTGTTGCCGACCATGTCCATCCCTTTATGACTAGTGTACTCATCTTCTGATAGCTACTTCCTGCAGTATAATGCACCAGGTGACAAAGCTCAAATCATCTCACCACTGGTTTCTTGAACATGACAATGAGTTCTCTGTACTCCAATGGCCTCCACAGTCACCAGATCTCAATCCAATAGAGCACCTTTGGGATGTGGTGGAACGAGTGATTCACATCCTGGATGTGCAGCCAACAAATCAGCAGCAACTGCAGTATGCTGTCATGTCAATATGGACCAAAATCTCTGAGGAATGTTTCCAACACCTTGTTGAATCTATGCCATGAAGAATTAAGGCAGTTCCTAAGGCAAAAGGGGTCCAACCCAGTACTAGCAAGGTGTGCCTAAATAAGTGGCTGGTGAGTGTATAAGTGTAGCCAGGAGTACAGAAATATTCCTCTGGCACACAGACAATTGTGCCCATTGCTCAACATGGAGGATTCCCTCTAGTGTTCGTTTGTGGAATACGACTGAATTGTAAGGAGAATGAAGCATTGTGGGATTTGTAGTGTGGTAAGAAGAAACAGTCAGCAGACTCTGGTGTGAAGGACTCCATTTCCCATCAGGCTGTGCTGCGCTGGAGGCTTCTGAGAGGTGCAATGCTTTGTGGGAGAACTTATTTAAATGGGAGGAGGAGCTGGCTCCAGTCTCTTGGGACAGCGTGATCGATCTGCAAGGAACCCTGTGCGCTTCTGTGACCAGAGCTAGGCCGCGGCCTACTCACAGCATTCCAGCCAACTGAATTCTCTGCAGGTGACCCAGCTAACTGCCGCTCTCCAACAACGCAGTGAGTGATCATCTGAGCCATCCCATCCTCATTTGAGTCCAGATTGAAGCCGCAGGCAGTCGCATCTCTCGATCCAGGAGAACTGCAAGGAGAGCAGTGGATGCTGTTTACCTCCCAGGAGTGTCCCAGCATTACCATCATCTTCATCTCAGTGCCGGATCGTTTGACTATATCCAATCCTTTGGTATTGGTGAGCGGGCTCAGGCCCACATACACAGAGTACTTATACTGTCTATTCAGCATTCTATTATTACATCTTGGAATACAGTTTATATACACTGGATTGCCGTTTGTGACCAGTTTATTCAAGAAGTCAGTGATCACTGAAAGGCTATTTAGTTTAGTGGAATTGAATCTCTTTTGTGTCTCATCTCAAGGATTAATAGGACACAGTATTTTCAGGTACCTATATCTTATAGCCGGCAGAAGATTGCTTGAACTCTACAAGACAGGATTGCTGCAAATACTTCTACTCATTCTCTCCCCAGTCATCTACTTAGGGCTATTTACTTGGTATTACTTCATCTCCTAAGAACTCTCTAAGTTAGAACAGGAGAACAGGAGAATCTAAATAGAAATTCATAGTTATCTAGTGTGATTAGACAACACTAATTTAACTGCTAACTGGTTATATATCATATGTGCATTTTGTAGAACATTTTCATTTGTGTTACAATCCATTGAGTGGTACCAATTTAATTTTGTGTCATCTATTTTCTTATAGGGTCTTATTGTATTATTTTTCTCCTGATTTTCAGTAAATAATACTAAATCACCTTTTTTCAGCTAACCCTTGCGTATTGTTTAAACTCAATTGGAGGAATTATATATTGCAATTATTATTGTAGATTAAACTGGAATGGAAGGGGGAAGGGTGTACGGAGGAGGAGGGGAACACACGGGGGGGGTAAATACTAGGGAAGAAGGGTTAGGGTTTTTCTGTGGGACTATAGCGGTGCAAATGATCAAATACAAGACCAATCCGAAACAAAAAGGGTTGAATATTGATAATTTCCTTAAAAATAATACATTTTATTGTTCCATGCTTAAAAAATAGTGCATATTTGTACTATTGAAGTATTACACTTTTAAAATCATTGCACAATATAATTGGTTTAGACAGATTTACAGTAGGATACAATGAAATGTTGCGGTAATTTTGGAATCTGTGTCGAAGTCCAACATGTTTCGCCTGTGAAGGCTTGCTCAGGGACTAAAATAGACACACTCCTTGTGCAAATCTTCCACTGTCCAGACCTGTGCACGGGAATTGAGTCCAGGCCGTCTGCCCTCCACCGGCGTCACACCGAGAGCGAGGGCGATGTGCATCCGCCAACTACCTCTAAACAAGGCCAATAGGCTTAGGACAATGCCTCTGTCAATGTCAATTACTATGGGTAGACTGAAAGTCCGAACCCCACATCAAAATT
>BLSH010536470.1:1541162-1560942 GCA_018402905.1 Glandirana rugosa | reverse complement strand
AGGGGAGGAGGAGGCAGGTGGGAAGGGGGAAGGTAAGGTCAAATTAGGTGTTATAAAACTTTTATAAACTTCCGTATAAGTGGTTAATCGGTTACGGGTAGTAGCCAAACTAACGAAGGTATGATACTTGATATTCCCATTGCACACATTAATGAATATGTACATACCATTGCATGCATTGCAAAAGTTCATAGTATGGAAGCAATCAAACCGATGATGGGCATTGGCTAATTGGTGAATATGCCTTCAAATATTTTCAAAATATTGTGGATTAAACTGGAATGGAAGGGGGAAGGGTGGACGGAGGAGGAGGGGAACACACGGGGGGAGGGGAAATACTTGGGAAGAAGGGTTAGGGGGTTTTGGTGGGACTATAGCGGTGCAAATGATCAAATACAAGACCAATCCGAAACAAAAAAAGGTTGAATATTGATAATTTCCTTAAAAATAATACATTTTATTGTTCCATGCTTAAAAAATAGTGCATATTTGTACTATTGAAGTATTACACTTTTAAAATCATTGCACAATATAATTGGTTTAGACAGATTTACAGTAGGATACAATGAAATGTTGCGGTAATTTTGGAATCTGTGTCGAAGTCCAACATGTTTCGCCTGTGAAGGCTTGCTCAGGGACTAAAATAGACACACTCCTTGTGCAAATCTTCCACTGTCCAGACCTGTGCACGGGAATTGAGTCCAGGCCGTCTGCCCTCCACCGGCGTCACACCGAGAGCGAGGGCGATGTGCATCCGCCAACTACCTCTAAACAAGGCCAATAGGCTTAGGACAATGCCTCTGTCAATGTCAATTACTATGGGTAGACTGAAAGTCCGAACCCCACATCAAAATTAGTGGAGGGACAGGAATCGCCAAATCAGCTGGGATGCATGTAGTGGTGTGTAAACGGTCCGAGGAGAATCCAGGGAGTGGCGGAAGTTACCAAAGTGACTACTCCTTTTTGTTTACCAGAATTATAAGGTTAACTTGTGAATGTGAAGGATTGTGATAATTATGTCAACAATTTCTGTTAATCAATAATTCTTAGAGGCCTGGTCTATATTTTTGTTACTTAAAGGTTGTCCCTTCTTCCAGAAATAAGAGTTAATTAAACATTTCTAACTCTAACTGTGTTGTGGTTTCCATTACTGAAAGAGTGTGCTTCTCAATGGAACATTGCAATATGAGTGAACCCAGAGTGTCAGGGGTGGTGGAGGACTCAGAATGGGGAGACCCAAGGGGGAATTGATTCTTTAAGCAACCCTCAAGAGGGCAGCGCTACATAAGCAAAGAAGCAAAGAAGATCCAATAGTGTAGTATTGCCAGTGACAGGGATCAGCCGCTGTTGGTGGGTAGAATGGAGAAAGATGGGGAGGGGGGGGCTATGGAAGATGATATGAAGTTTCCCATGTTACAATCAACCATTGAAAATGGTACTGTTTGTACTAAAATAAAAAATATGCAACATACGTGCGCAAAACTTGACAGTGAATTAAAGCGTTTGCTCACCAATGCCAGGAGTCTGCCAAGCAAAATAGGTGAGTTGGGAGCTCTGGTGCATGAGGAGAACTATGATTTGATTGGTATAGCTGAATCTTGGCTTCCTTCTTCACATGATTGCGCTATTGATATACCTGGCTATGCTCTCTTTCGGAAAGACAGGGTAAAACGGAAGGGTGGGGGTGTCTGTCTCTATGTGAGAAGTGATCTCAAAGCGAGTGTGAATGTCCTGAATGTGTGAATGGACCTAGTTGATGGAGAGTGTGATGAGTCTGAAGCATTATGAGTAGATCTGCATATGGGTGTGCGCACTACAAAGGTTATCATTGGAGTTTGTTATAGACCTCCCAGTGTTAAAGAGGAGGTGGAGACTCTGCTCCTTGCACAGATGGAAAGAGCTGCAAGGGCTGGGACAGTGATAATAATGGGGGATTTTAACTACCCGGAAATTAACTGGAGAAATGGCACTGCTGGGACAGTTAAAGGGCAAACATTTATAAACCTATTACAGGACAATTTTATGGTCCAGTTTATTGAGGCCCCAACTAGGAATGACACTTTGCTGGACCTGGTAATCTCAAACCATGCAGAGCTTATTACCAATATTCATATAATAGAACATCTGGGTAACAGTGACCATAACATGATTTCATTTAATGTAAGCTGCAAGCAACAAACACATAGGGGAAAGATAAAAACACTTAATTTTAAGAGAGCAAATTATACAAGGATGAGGGCTGCTCTCCAGGACTGGGAGGGAATATTGGCATTGATGAACACAGAACAGAAATGGGAATTTTTCAAAAAAACTGTATGCGAACTCACTGTAAAATATATTCCCATGGACAATACGTTTAAAAGGCTAAAAATAAAACCTATGTGGCTCACGTCCAAAGTTAAACAAGTTATAAATGACAAGAAAAGAACATTTAAAAAATATAAAAACGAGGGATCACTATCATCTTTTAAATGTTACAAAGAATATAACAGAATATGTATAAAGGAAATCAAGGACGCAAAAATTCAAAACGGACAACAGATTGCAAAAGATAGTAAGACAAACCCCAAAAAATTCTTCAAATATATTAAAAGTAAAAAGATCAGGTCTGAGCATGTAGGCCCTTTACAAAATAATCTACAGTGTGTGTCTGGGGACAAAGAGAAGGCAAACTTATTAAATACATTCTTCAGCTCTGTGTATACAAAGGAGTATGGGGGAGCTCATGTCCACGTCGGGGTTGGTAGTGACACAGCCACAAATTATCCACAATGGCTCAAAAGTGAAATGGTCCAGAAGTATTTAGACAGAATAAAGGTAGATAAAGCACGTGGGCCAGATGACATTCACCCATGAATCCTAAAGGAATTGAGCTCCGTCATTTCAAAGCCATTGTATCTCATTTTTAGGGACTCCTTAATGACTGGAATAGTACCACTGGATTGGCGTAGGGCCAATGTGGTGCCCATATTTAAAAAGGGATCAAAGTCTTTATCGTGTAACTATAGACCTGTTAGTTTAACTTCTATAGTTGGGAAGTTACTGGAGAGATTAATAAAAGACCACATAGATGAGTTCTTGTTGGAAAAAATGTTTTAAGCAACAGACAGCATGGATTCATGAAAGACAGAAGTTGTCAAACAAACTGATTTCTTTTTATGAGGAGGTAAGTAAAACCTTGGACAGAGGGGTGGCTGTGGACGCGATATACTTGGATTTTGCGAAAGCGTTTGGCACCGTTCCCCACACACGGCTAATGTGTAAGGTAAAGTCTACAGGCTTGGAAAGATCAGTTTATAAATGGATAGAAAACTGGCTAAAAGACTGAATTCAGAGAGTAGTGGTTAATGATTCTTATTCTGAATGGTCTAAGGTTATCAGTGGTGTACCCCAAGGTTCAGTGTTGGGACCCTTACTTTTCAATATATTTATAAATGATATAGGGTCTGGGATTAAAAGTAACATGTCAGTGTTTGCAGATGACACCAAGCTATGCAGTGGAATAACTTCCTTACAGGATGTTTCCAGCTTACAAGCAGACCTCAATGCACTGTCTAATTGGGCAACTGTGTGGCAAATGAGGTTTAATGTTGATAAATGTAAAGTTATGCACTTGGGGGCTAAGAATATGCATGCATCGTACATACTAGGGGGAGTACAACTGGGGGTATCCATAGTGGAGAAGGATCTGGGGGTTTTGGTAGATCATAAGCTTAATAATGGCATGCAATGCCAAGCTGTGGTTTCCAAAGCAAGCAAAATCCTTTCTTGTATTAAGAGAGGTATGGACTCCAGAGAGAGAGAGAGACATTATTTTGCCCCTGTACAAATCATTAGTAAGACCTCATCTGGAATATGCAGTTCAGTTTTGGGCACCAGGGAACTGGAGAAAGTGCAGAGAAGGGCAACCAAACTAATAAGAGGCATGGAGGAGCTCAGCTATGAGGAAAGATTGGAGGAACTGAATTTATTCTCTCTTGAGAAGAGGATATTAAGGGGGGATATGATCAACATGTACAAATATATAAGTGGTCCATATAGTGAACTTGGTGTTGAGTTATTTACTTTAAGGTCATCACAAAGGACGAGGGGGCACTCTTTACCTCTAGAGGAAAAAAGATTTCTTCTACAAATACGGAAAGGTTTCTTCACAGTTAGAGCTGTAAAAATGTGGAATAGACTCCCTCCAGAGGTGGTTTTGGACAGTACAGTAGATTGCTTTAAAAAAGGCCTGGATTCTTTCCTTAATGTAAATAATATAACTGGCTACTAACATTTTTAGGTAAAGTTGATCCAGGGAAAATCCGATTGCCTCTCCGGGGATCTGGAAGGAATTTTGAATAAAAAAGCAAATTTTTTTTACTTGCCGCTATAAAACACTTCCAATAAAAAAAAAAATTTGAAATCTAATTTCTTCATAAATTTAGGCCAATATGTATTCTGCTACATGTTTTTGGTAAAAACGAATCCCAATAAGTGTATACTAATTGGTTAATAGCAAAAGTTATAGTGTCTACAAAGTATGGGACATTTTTATGAATTTTTTATTTATTTATTTATTTTATACCAGTAATGGCGGCAATCGGAGACTTATATCTGGACTGCAAAATTGCGGCGGACAATTGGACACTAACCAACACTTTTGAGACTTTGCGGGAACCAGTGACACTAATACAGTGATCAGTGCTAAAAAAATGCACTGTCACTGTACTAATGACACTGGCTGGGAAGAGGTTAAACATCTAGGGTGATCAAAGGGTTAACAGTGTGTCTACCCAGTGTTTTTGTGTACAGTACACTGCTTTCACTAGGGGAAGAGATCGATTCTAGTCCCTGCTTTGAAGAGACACAGAATACATCCCTTCCCCCTTTTCAGAACTGAGATATGACTTACTTACATAGGGGCATACTAGGCATATCTCAGTTTTCTATGTTTTACTGACAACCAGTGGGTACCGCAGGACGTCAAGTGCCTCGCGCTCGCAGATTAGGCTGCCTAAGCGAACCAGTTGCCCAGTGGAGGACCGGGCCGGAGTGTGGTGAATCCCACCTGATAGTCCTAATGGACTCCTGTCTGGCGGTGTAATTACTGCTCTAGCACTCTATCTTATACAAGCTATACAAGGATGGACACCTGCCATCTGCTTTTCCACCTTCCCCCCTCCCCATTGTTTTGGACCTCTCCCCAAGACTGGGAGCTGATCCTGAGCTACCTAGTGGAGGGTCGGGCCAGACCGGAAGGTGAGGGATCTCCTCAGGAGTGGTAAATCCCACTTGATAGTCCCAACGGACTTCCTACATTCTGGTTGGCTGTGTAACTACTGTCCCAGTGTTCCATGTTGTCTTACAAAATTACATAAGGTTGGGCACCTGTCAGTTGTTTTTTCATCTCTCCCTCCTCTCCGCTGCCCCGGATCTCTCCTCCAGACCGGGAGTCTCTCCTGAGTCCAGGCCTGGTTTGGGCTGCATTCGCTCCTGCTTTTTACCATTGGAGGTGGACCCCCTTTTTGACCACTGTCGATTGCTCCGACCCACTATCCCTGAGGAAGACCTTATCAATAGGGGTTGAAACGCGTCAAAAGCAACAGTGGGGGACGCACAATCCATTATTTGTTGGTTGTATGGACTTTGTATTTATCCATTTGTGCATGGTCAAAGGGATGGTCCAGTCAAGACCTATGTATCCTCAATGGTCCTGCTGACCTGCACTGGTCTGGTGAGGGACCAGTGTGGCAACAATCAGGGACACCATTGTTGGTTTACACTGGTGTGGTGGTGATAAGGAACACTGTTGCTGGCATACACTAGTCTGGTGACTTTGAGACTGGTTTGGTGGTGATCAGGAAACCTGTTGCTGCTGCACTGGTCTGGTGGCATCAAGTGAAAGCTACACTGGTCTGGCAACACTGTGTCTGGCTGCACTAATAGGGTTCATTCATATGTGAGGTAGGGGGGTGGTAAAACCTTGCAGTCAACCACTACCCCCTTTAGCTGCAGAGGCAGAATCCAAGGGTGTACACATGCCGCGTCTGTGATGCTTTGCTACGCAGCTGGGGCAGGAATTATACCCCTTGTACTCCCACTGATCACGATCCATTCAAATGAATGGGGGTGCTTGTGTGGGGTTCAAGGGGTTAACATGGGTGATGAGAAGGAAATACAATGCCTCCTCACTGCCTGTCAAATGCTCTCTGAAAAGCAATTCAAACACGGGTGGCTCTTCAGAGAGCATCACACATGTGAACAAGTCCTTATGGTGACACTATGATTTATGTGGTGGTGATCAGGGACACTGGAGCTGGTATGGTGGTGACCAAGGGCACTGGGACCAGTGTGGCAGTGATTAGGGATTAAGGATGGGCTCGGGCGTGTTCGCAAGTGCACTTGCCCGAGCCCGCCAGGAAGTGAACCCAGCGCTGCACTAATCACAGGCAGGGAGACATTTTCCGATCGCTGCAGCTGCACAGTGGGGAAATGTCTCCCTGCCTCTCATTAGCGCAGCACCGGGTTCACTTCCTTATTAGGGGTGTTGTGTATGACACAATGGAGACCAGGGACACTGGAACTGATATGGCAGTGATCAAAGACACAGTATGATGTGGTGGTGATTAGGGAGAGTATAACTGGTGTGGTGGTGATCCAGGACACTGTGACTGGTGCAGCGGTGATTAGGGAAACTGATTGGCAACACTGGTCTGGTGGCATTGTACTGCTGTGGTGGTGATCAGGGACAATGGCTGGCGGCACTGGCATGCAGTGATATCTGAGCAGCTAGCCATTGTGCATGATCACCACCAGTGCCGGGACAAGTTCATTCAGCGGCAAGGGCAATAATGCCAAACTGCGCCCCTTACCCCCTCATTTATGATGCGCAAGCTTAGGGGATCCTACGCCAAGCAGTCACTTGCTTGTAAAAACTACTCCTGTCAGCCTTGTAACAGAAGGAAGGTGCCCCCATCCCTACAGTAAACCATTGCGCCCAGGGCAGCCGTCCCTCCCGCCCACCCCTAGTCCCGGCCCTGATCACCACCACAGCAGTACAATGCACAGAGATGTACAGTCAGGGGAGGCAGGTGAGACAGAGCCTCATCTGCCATAAGCAGAAAAAAAAAACGATCAGGCTTCAAGGGCCATAGCTTGGTGACCTGGAGTTACATAGACCCCAAATTTGAGGGGTAGGTAGCCAAAGCCTTACCCAGAACAACACATCACACCACCGATGCACGAGTGGCTTATCCTGCTGGACGTCTTATGACAGAACCACCCCGCAGGTGTCATTCTGCTATATGGTGGGCGGGAAGTGGTTAATATTATAATATAACCTTTAGCTATAGTCCAGGTGTGTTAAAGCATGTGTTCACCTTTCAGGAAAAAATAATGAATGCACATATTTTTTTTGCAGAAAAAAATGTGCATTTATTATCTTTCCCCCTACAATACGTTGCACCCCTGATCAGTGGATTACGGTGCAATATCAGGCTCCTATGGGCAGGTCACCCAGTTTTCTTCCTGTACCTCAATATGGGCTTTCTGTTAGAAAGCTGGAGGAAGTGTCAGTGGACTATAAGCTCTTCAGTGCCCCTGCAGTGCAGTGAGAACTGCAAGTCTATCTGCTGCGGTGTCAGATGGGACTTGTCGTTTCTTCATTCACAGATCCCTATGAATGAATCATGCCGCTGTGTGGGTCGAGCACCAATTTTGAATGTGACAGTGTTACAGGGGAGAAAAATCTTTACCCGCTGTTACAGGGAAGGGAGGGAGGGTGCTGGAACATGCCACGTTATACCCTAAATACGGGGGCATCATGTTGTAAAGCTGAACTCAGGCCTTATATTTAAAAAAGCCTATACTTTTAAAGTGTATGCATAACCAAAACTTTTTTTTATACTTTTGGATACAGTAGGGAGTGTTTATTTTTTATTTTTTGCTATCTGTGGACCATTTCTATTCAGTTCATATCCCAGAGGTGTAACAGGGTGTTAGAGGAGATTGCCGAAAGTAAGGAGAATTCCCCACTTGGATAGCTGTCCCAGGTACATTGAAAGAGCTCCCCTCATCTTTTGTTCTGGGACAATTCTAAATATTTGGATTTATTGGATTCTCCACACTTTCTTTCTCAGTGATAATGGTCACCAGTACAAATTAAGTGCTTGAAGCTTGACAATGGGGACACAAACAGCATTAAAAACTTAAAAATGGAGCATCTAACTCATCCCCACGCTATCCAAAATTTAAAAAAAAAGGTTTTGCTTGGAGATACACTTTTAAGCGGAGCACAAGAACCCAAAAATAAAGCTAAACGGTACCACTCAAACGCACCAGGGAAGCTGCTTCCAGGTACTGGTCGGGCTGAACATAGGCTCCTCAAGCTCAATCAGGACTACAACAAAATGGCACTTGCCCACACACTGCCCATTCACACTACTGATCATAACTGTGTTAAAGTATAGCTTCAGCTTGGTCTCCACCCATGGGATAAATTATGGTTCTGTTAAAAAGCAAATTAAATCAAAGGTTTAATTTCATTGTTGAGCTTTTTTATGAAACACTATAAAATTAAAGGGCAAAGCTAAAATGAAAAAAGTCTAAATATTTAAGGTTATAAAAATAGAAATAAACATAAAAAACAGAAGGAAAATAATAGCTAATGAGGGGGGTTTCCCATGGGTGGAGACCAAGCTGAAGCTACTTTAACACAGTTATGATCGATAGTGTGCCAGGACAGTGTGTGGGCAAGCCCCATTTTGTTGTAGTCCAAATATTTATAATGGGCAGGAAAGAAATGCAGACAGTACTGTTTCCAGTTACATTGCTTTTCAGCAAAAGGCCATATTACTGAGATATAAGCCCCCCTTAGATTGATGGGAGAAGGGCCTCCTTAGATTGGTAGTCTTTGGGAGAAGAGTCCCCTTACACTGGTAGTCTTTGGGAGAAGGGCCTCCTTACACTGGTAGTCAGTGTAAGGGCTCGTGCACACTGCAGCTCAAAAAAAAGCTACTTATACAGGCATCTGAGCTTTTATTTCAGCTTAAAGAAGCTTGTACTTTTTTGCATGTTTTTATTGAGCTTCTTTGAGCTCCTTTGAGCTTTCTTGAGCATAGGCGTTTTTTTCACAAACACTCCCCTCAGCTCATTTTTCCTATTTTTTTTGTGTGTGTTTTCCAGCTTATTTGAGCTTTTTCATGCTCTTTCACGCTTTTTTGCATGTTTTCGCCCATTTTTTGGGCACTTAGGTGTCTTTTCTGCTCAAATGCTCCTCTCATAAACGTGAGTTTGGTGGGGGGTTTTTAACTGCCCGTGAGAGCATATGCCTGTAAACACCTGAAAAAGTAATAGTTTGCATGGACACATTGCCTAACATGGAGGGGAGTTTCCCAGCAGAAAAAAATAAGAGCTCCAAAAAGCTCAAAAGTCTGTAGGAGCCGCTTCTTTGAGCTTCTTTTGAGCTGCAGTGTGCATGAGCCCTAAGGCTCCTTTCACACCAAGGCATTGGAAAAAAGCCTGTAAAACGCCATGATTTTGAAGCGTTATAAATAGCGCCCCTCTAATGGCATTTTTTAAGCGCTTTTCAAGCGTTTGTGTATCAATCATGTGACCTTTCCACAGCCTCAGTACACATTTCATGCTATTTTCAAGCGCTTAACCATTATTTTTAATGGACATGGGTGTTTTTGAAGCGCTATTTTGAGCGCACAAAACAAGCTGAAAAGATGCTGCTTGCACCTCAGTGTGAAAGCATCCATTGAGATGCATGGGGAGCGTTTTTGGTGCGCTTTTTATGTGCTAATGTTAGAGCAAAAACGCCTGAAAAATGCCTTGGTGTGAAAGGGGTCTAAAGGATGCTCTCCCCTTTACAGATAAATAACTCAACATTTTAAAAAATATCATTGGCGTCAGTGGTTAGTTATCTGAGAGTCAGAAATTGCTCAAGGAACCCTTTGCAACCTATAGAAGACCCCTATAGGGTTCAACCAAACCCTGGGTGAGAAAGGCTGCTTTAGGGGATCCAGACCTGCTCTTGCCTAGAGCCTTGTTTCATTAGATCCATGCAGTATGTCAGTTTATGAAAGGCAGAGAGATACAAGGTAACATTGTTGCTACAATTGTATTTATGCATCATTAGCATAATGAACTTTCACCTGCATATGTTGTCAGTTAAAGCAACTTAACAAGTTAAAAACTAAATAAAATGTATTCTTATTTATCACCTTATTATCCCTAATAATAAGTCATAATTAGCTTCTTTATCCACTTTCCCCATTAGCTATTATTTTTCTACTTTTTATGTTTATTTCTATTTTTATAACCTAAATATTTAGACTTTTTCATCTTAGTTTTGCAGTTGCATAAAAAAGCAAAATAAAACTTTTCATTTCATTTGTTTATAACTTTGCAATGCTTTGTAGCAAAATCTTAATTCAAGCATTATTTTAATCAGGACAAACAATTTACACTTTTTATTGACAATAATAATAAGTGTTTTTCATTGTATCATAATATCCATGCTAAAAATTTTACAAAAAGCCTTGTAAAAACTTTTTGCAAGCTCTAATTGTGAAAACCAGATGCCAATATATAAGTCCTGGTATATATACCTGTATATACAGTATCTCACAAAAGTAAGTACACCCCTCAAATTTTTGTAAATATTTTATTCTATCTTTTCATGTGACAACACTGAAGAAATGACGCTTTGCTACAATGTAAAGTAGTGAGTGTACAGCTTGTATAACCGATTCCCGACCTCCTTGCGTACTTTTACTGCAGCAGAGTGGCGTTTATGGAGTTTTTGGAGTTTATAGACGGCGAATCGTCCCGCGATTCGCCGTCTATAAACGGCGGCTCGCGCGGGCGGGAGTGCGCCGCCGGCAGCGTGCTCTCATGCCCACCGCACTCTGCAGGAGTGTGACAGTGGCTCAGGCGGACTCGATCTCCACCAGCGAGCCCTGATTGCCTGCCAGAGAGGGAGCACGGGCAACCGCCGATGCAAACACAGCGGTTTCCCGCTCTGTCAGTGGGCATTTAAAAGATCCACTGATCCCTGTCTCTAGATCTCTTATGCCCCTGGCAGCCCCCCACCCCACAGTTAGCACAAGCCTAGGGAACACTGTTAACCCCTAGATCTCCCCCTGCAGGTTAACCCCTTCACTGCCAGTGACATTTATACAGTAATCAGTAGATATTTACATTTCTGATCGCTGTATAAATGTTATTGGTCCCAAAAAAGTGTCAAAAATGTCCGACATGTCCACTGCAATATCGCACTACCGATAAAAATCGCAGATCGCCGCCATTACTAGTAAAAAAAAGTACAAAAAAAATTTTAAAATGCCAGAAATTAATTCTCATGGTTTGTAAACGCGGCAACTTTTGCGCAAACCAATCAATAAACACTGATTGCGATTTATTTTTTTACCAAAAATATGAGGAAGAATATATATCGGCCAAAACTGATGAATAAATTAATTTTATTTATTTATATATTTTTTTTTGGATATGTATTTTAGCAAAAGAGATCTTGTTTTTTTTGTGCAAAATTGTCGCTCTTTTTTTGTTTATAGCGGTGATCAGAAATGACGCAGAGGTGAGCAAATACCACCAAAAGAAAGCTCTATTTGTGGGGAAAAAGGGATGCAAATTTAGTTTGGGTACAACGTCGCACGTCTGCACAATTGTCAGTTAAAGCGACGCAGTGACGAATCGCAAAACGTGCTTTGGTCCTACAGTGGAAAATCCTCCCGGGGGTGAAGTGCTTAAAAAAGACTCACTGCATTCACAAAAAATAAAATAAAAACAAATAAAAAAATGTAATTAAAAAAGACGTTTTGAAGGATTAAAAAAAATTTTTTATATATATATATATATATATATATATATATACATATTATAAAATAAATGAATTAATGAAAATAAATAAATAATAAACAAAAAGAAAAAAACTTAAAATGTCATAGAAAAAAAATAGAGAAAATAAAATAAATGAAAAATGTAATAGATAAAAATAAAGAAATTATAAAAATAAAAATGTAAAGTAAAAGGTAAAGATAAAAATGAATGTAAAAAAAAAGGTAAACATAAAAAAAAGATGCATTGCAATAAAAATATTTAAAAAACAATAAAAACACATTAAAAATAATAAAAATAAAAAAGACGTATTGCAATATAAAACAATTAATATAAAATAAATACAAACACAAACAAATAAATTATAAATTAATAAAAATAACGATATACAAAAAAAGTAAATAAATAAATAAATACAAATTAATAGATTAATTTTTAATAAATTAAAAAATAAAAAACATAAAAAGATGTATTGCAATATAAAGAAAATAAAAAAGAAATCCAAATAAAAACAAATACATTAACAAATAAAAAAGATGTATTGCAATATACAAACAAAAATAATTAAAAATGAATACATCAAAAATAATAAAAATGAAAAGATGTATTGCAATATGAAAAATAATAAAAAATAAGTCTAAATAAAAACAAATATATTAAAAATAATTAAAATACAAAAAATACAAAAAAAAAAGATGTATTGCAACATACAAAAAAAATATTATAAATAAATACAAATACAAATTAATAAATTGAAAAATAATAAAACGCAAATGACGCATTTCAATATAAAAAAATACAAATAAAAACAAAAACATTAAAAAAATAATGAAAATAAAAAATATGTATTGCAATATAAAAATAAAAAACAAATACAGATACAAATTAATAAATCAAAACATAATAGAAATGAAAATCTGTATTGCAGTATAAAAAATTAATATCAAATAAACACAAATAAAAACAAATACATTAAAAAAAATAAAAAATATGTATTGCAAAAAAAATACAAATAAAATCAAATACATTTAAAAATAATAAAAATACAAAAAAGATGTATTGCAACGTACAAAAAAATATTAAAAATAAATACAAATACAAATTAATAAGTTAAAAAATAATAAAAGGTAAAGGATGCATTTCAATATAAAAAAATACAAATGATAACATAAACATTAAAAAATAATAAAAATAAAAAATATGTATTGCAATATAAAAAATAAATACAGATACAAATTAGTAAATCAAAACATAATAGAAATGAAAATCTGTATTGCAGTATAAAAAATAAATATAAAATAAACACAAATAAAAAAAATACATAAAAAAATAAAAAAACGATGTATTGCAATATAAAAAAATAAATCTAAATAAAAACAAATACATTTAAAAATAAAAAAAGATGCATTGCAATATATAAAGCAATGATTAGAAATAAATGCAAATTAATCAACTAAAAAATAATAAACATGTAAAAATGTATTGCAATATAAAAATAAATCCAAATAAAAACAAATACATTAAAAAAAATTATAAAAATGAAAAAAAAGATGTATTGCAATATAAAAAAAATACAAATGAATACATTTAAAAATAATAAAAAATGAAAGAAGTTTTGAAATATAAAACAAATACAAAAATAAATCCAAATAAAAACAAATACATTAACAAAAAATAATAAAAAAATATAAAGATGTATTGCAATATAAAAAATACAAAAATAAATACAAATAAAAACAAGTACATTAACAAATAATAATAAAAAGATGTATTGCAATATAAAAAAATACAAAAATAAATACACATAAAAACAAATACATTGACAAATAATAATAAAAATAAAAAGATGTATTGCAATATAAAAATACAAAAATAAATACACATAAAAACAAATACATTGACAAATAATAATATAAATAAAAAAGATGTATTGCAATATAAAAATACAAAAATAAATACACATAAAAACAAATACATTGACAAATAATAATAAAAATAAAAAGATGTATTGCAATATAAAAATACATAAATAAATCCAAATAAAAACAAATACATTGACAAATAATAATAAAAATAAAAAGATGTATTGCAATATAAAAATACAAAAATGAATCCAAATTAAAACAAATACATTGACAAATAATAATAAAAATAAAAAGATGTATTGCAATATAAAAATACAAAAATAAATCCAAATAAAAACAAATACATTAACAAATAATAATAAAAATAAAAAGATGTATTGCAATTTAAAAAATACAAAAATAAATACAAATAAAAACAAATACATTAACAAATAATAATAAAAATAAAAAAGATGTAGTGCAATATAAAAATACAAAAATAAATACAAATAAAAACAAATACATTGACAAATAATAATAAAAATAAAAAGATGTATTGCAATATAAAAATACAAAAATAAATACAAATAAAAACAAATACATTGACAAATAATAATAAAAATAAAAAGATGTATAGCAATATAAAATAAATACAAATAAAAACAAATACATTGACAACTAATAATAAAAATAAAAAGATGTATTGCAATATAAAAATACAAAAATAAATACAAATAAAAACAAATACATTGACAAATAATAATAAAAATAAAAAAGATGTATTGCATCACATAAAAAAATCAAAACCAAACAGACATACAAATAGATAAATTAAAAAAAAATAATACAAATAAAAATATGTTTTGGAAAAAGTGTAATAATAATATTATGTGGAGGAAGAAGAAGTAAAGTAAAGAGAATAAAAGGTATTGCAGTCACATCGGGGTTAAGGAGGGAGATGAGCATTGGATGTCACCACCCCCTGGCACTGCCTGAGGTCTCCTGTGCCAACCCCAGCCATACAGAGTGCAGAGGGTGAGTGAAAGCAATGGAAGAGATGAGCTCTCCCTGCAGACAGAATGAAGGGGAGGTGAAAAGTTGAGTGCCTTCCATTCCCAGCTCCACTCCTGTGCTGGAGCCCGCACTCTGCTCCTGGTTTTACACCTGGTCCCCGGGGCCGCCTCACGGCCTCTTGCTGCTGTTTACTGAGCTCTTGTCCTGATATCACTCCGCTGGCATGAAGGAGGAGGAAGCCGAGAGAGGAGGAGGAGGAGGAGAGCACTTGATCATTGTGATGGTGGCAGGAGGAGCAAAAACAGCAGAAGCAACAGCATTAGCAGAGCCGTGCTCTCTCCGCTCCTTCTCCAGCCTCCAGTGCTCTACTTTTTCTTGTAGTTGCTCTTTGCTGTGTGTTCTCCCCCTGACCACCCTACCTACCTCTCCTCCTCCTCTTCCTCCTCCTCTTCTCTCAATCAGGATTGATGACTTTATGTATGAACAGATACATTGATTTGGCTGCTTCCCCCTTGTCCATGACCCTCAGCCCCCTCTCTCCTCTTCTAATAGCAAAAAGTACTGCAGAGAGCAGTAAAGTTTAGTTGTTGGGGTGCCGGTGTGTGAGCAATGCTGGGACTGGGGAGGAGGAGGAGGAGTGCAATGTGTGCAAGTGTACTGTCCACCTAGAGATCGCACACTGACACCCAGCATGTGTGGCCACCTTGGATCGTTTCTGGGAATGGATCAGAAAAGCTGGACTTTGGAGAGGAGAAGACTTGGGCATCTGATGACAGCACCTTGGGGCACCATCCATGCTGGCACTGCCTCCTGATCCAGTTTAGCACCTCCAAAAAAAAAAAGTAGTGGGGTTCTGACATTTTTTTTATTATTTTTTTTTTAGGTGGGGGGGTTTTGCCAACTTCTTTTCCAAAATAGTGTGCCCGGGGACTAGCATGGGGGATTTCGCAGCCCCCGCTGCCTCCACCAACGGCAGCAGCCTGTGCATCAGCAATGCCCTGGGCAGCGGGGCTGGCACCGGCATTGGTAGTCACAGTGGTAATAATACCCCTCCCAGCACTGCTGCCCCCAATGCGCCGAACAATAGCAGCAACGTGAGCATTCCAAAGCACAGCACCGTGGTGGAGAGGCTCCGGCAGAGGATAGAAGGGTGCAGGAGGCACCATGTCAGCTGTGAAAGCAGGTACCACCAAGCCCAGGCCGAGCAACTGGAAATGGAGAGAAGGGACACTGTGAATCTCTACCAGAGGACACTGGAGCAACGGGCCAAGAAGTCAGGCACCGGCCAAGGAACACCTTCTACCGGCTCTGCTGCGGCTCCGAGCGCCGGGGCTGGGGGCAGCAAACAACAGCACCACCAGCAGCACCACCATCCTCCTCCTCATCACCACCAGCAGCAGGATGGAGGAGAGCTAGCGGGCAGCGGCACAGCTGAGCACAGGAACCACACTCTGATCATGGTAAGAGGGGGAGCTAGTGGGCACTGGTGCTCCAAGCTGGAGTCTCATTGCTTGGCATGAGGGGGGGAAGGGGGTGGAGGGAGGGGGTTATCCCGTGTGTTTTCTGTTTTCAGAGCGGGGTTAGGGGTGGAGCTAAGAGAAATGGGCAATGCCTCCAAACTTTCCAACTCTTCACAACTTAAGGCAATGCTGCTTTAGACAGCCACTGAATCTAGTTTGATGGCACTTGCTTTTCCCATGGCATGGGCTGTAGGCCACTTGAGGAGTTATATATGTGAAGATGGCACTTGCTTTTTGCATGGCATGGGCTGTAGGCCACTTGAGTAGTTATATATGTGAAGATGGCACTTGCTTTTCCCATGGCATGGGCTTTAGGCCACTTGAGTAGTTATATATGTGAAGATGGCACTTGATTTTTCCATGGCGTGGGCTGTAGGCTACTTGAGCAGTTATATATGTGAAGATGGCACTTGCTTTTCCCATGGCATGGGCTGTAGGCCACTTGAGCAGTTATATATGTGAAGATGGCACTTGCTTTTCCCATGGCATGGGCTGTAGGCCACTTGAGTAGTTATATATGTGAAGATGGCACTTGCTTTTCACATGGCATGGGCTGTAGGCCACTTGAGCAGTTATATATGTGAAGATGGCGCTTACTTTTCCCATGGCATGGGCTGTAGGCCACTTGAGTAGTTATATATGTGAAGATGGCACTTGCTTTTCCCATGGCATGGGCTGTAGGCCACTTGAGTAGTTATATATGTGAAGATGGCACTTGCTTTTCCCATGACATGGGCTGTAGGCTACTTGAGTAGTTATATATATGAAGATGGCACTTGCTTTTCCCATGACATGGGCTGTAGGCTACTTGAGTAGTTATATATGTGAAGATGGCACTTGCTTTTCCCATGGCATGGGCTGTAGGCTACTTGAGTAGTTATATATGTGAAGATGGTACTTGCTTTTCCCATGGCGTGGGCTGTAGGCCACTTGAGGAGTTATATATGTGAAGATGGCACTTGCTTTTTCCATGGCATGGGCTGTAGGCTACTTGAGTAGTTATATATGTGAAGATGGCACTTGCTTTTCCCATGGCATGGGCTGTAGGCCACTTGAGTAGTTATATATGTGAAGATGGCACTTGCTTTTCCCATGGCATGGGCTGTAAGCCACTTGAGTAGTTATATATGTAAAGATGGCACTTGCTTTTCCCATGGCATGGGCTGTAGGCCACTTGAGTAGTTATATATGTGAAGATGGCACTTGCTTTTCCCGTGGCACGGGCTGTAGGCTACTTGAGCAGTTTTATATGTGAAGATAGCACTTGCTTTTCCCATGGCATGGGCTGTAGGCTACTTGAGTAGTTATATATGTGAAGATGGCACTTGCTTTTCCCATGGCATGGGCTGTAGGCCACTTGAGTAGTTATATATGTGAAGATGGCACTTGCTTTTCCCATGGCATGGGCTGTAAGCCACTTGAGTAGTTATATATGTAAAGATGGCACTTGCTTTTCCCATGGCATGGGCTGTAGGCCACTTGAGTAGTTATATATGTGAAGATGGCACTTGCTTTTCCCGTGGCACGGGCTGTAGGCTACTTGAGCAGTTTTATATGTGAAGATAGCACTTGCTTTTCCCATGGCATGGGCTGTAGGCTACTTGAGTAGTTATATATGTGAAGATGGCACTTGCTTTTCCCATGGCATGGGCTGTAGGCCACTTGAGTAGTTATATATGTGAAGATGGCACTTGCTTTTCCCATGGCATGGGCTGTAGGCTACTTGAGTAGTTATACACGTGAAGATGGCACTTGCTTTACCCATGGCATGGGCTGTAGGATACTACTAGTTGTGATGGGGAAAGCTACCTTAGACATAGATGTGACATTTTCTTTTGCTATGGCATGGGATGTAGGCTACTTGGGAGGTTGTGATGGGGAAAGCTACCTCAGAATTAGATGTGAAGACGGCGCTTGTTTTTATTATGGCATGGGCTGTAGGTTACTTGGGTGGTTGTGATGGGAAAAGCTACCTTAGACTTAGATGTGAAGATGGTACTTGCTTTTGTTATGACATTGGCTGTAGGCTACTTTAGTTGTGATGGGGAAAGCCCTCTTAGACTTAGATGTGAAGATGTCACTTGCTTTTGCTATGACATGGGCTGTAGGCTACTTGAGTAGTTGGTCTGGGGACAGCATACCTTAGGCTTAGATTTGAAGATGGCACTTGCTTTTCCTATGGCATGGGCTGCAGATTCCATGTATAGTTGTTCTGGGGACAGCTACCTTACTCCTATATTTGGAGATTGCATTTGCTTTTGCTATGGCATGGGTTGTAGGCTACTTGAGTTGTTGGTCTGGGGACAGCTACCTTAGGCTTAGATTTGAAGATGATGCTTGCCTTTGTTAAGGCATGGGTTGTAGGCTACTTGAGTAGTTGTGATGGGGAAAGCTCCCTTAGACTTAGATATGAAGCTGGCACTTGCTTTTGCTATGACTTGGGCTGTAGGCTACTTGAGTAGTTGGTCTGGGGGCAGCTACCTTAGGCTTAGATGTGAAGATGGCACTTGCTTTTCCTATGGCATGGGTTGTAGGCTACTTATGTGGTTGTGATGGGGACAGCTACCTTAGACTTATATTTGTAAATTGAACTTACTTATGACCACTGTAGGCTACTTGTATAAGTGTGTTGGGGACAGCTACCTAAGTCTTATATTTTAGGTGGCACTTGCTTCTAATGCTATGGGCTGCAGGTTACTTGTGAAGTTGTCCTGGGGACAGCTACCTTAGACATATATTTGAAGATAGCACTTGCTTTTCCTATGACATGGGCATAGGCAATACTTCTAAACTTTCCAACTTTTCACAATTTAAGGAAAGGCTGCTTTTGACAGCCTGCAATTCTAATTTGATAGCACTTGCTTTACCCATGGCATGGGCTGCAGATTCCTTGTATAGTTGTTCTGGGAACAGCTACCTTAGCTTCATATTTGCAGATGGCACTTGCTTTTCCTATGGCATTGGCTGCTGGCTACTTGTGCAGTTGTATTGTGGAAAGATGTTATAGTAGTGTATTTGTAGTGTGTGTCTAAGGAAGTGACAGCTGAGGAAGGTCTTAGTGTCGATTTTGTGCCTTGTTAGAAAGTATCTGCTTCTGGTGGTTGAATGATGGTACAGACTGGTGTCCTTGATGCTTTGCTGTTGTGTAGTCCTTGGCAGGAAACAGTCATGATACTTCAGCTTTATCTCCTAAGTGGCTTAGCCTGCCTGAGTGCAGCACTGACTTGTAGACTGATCATGTAACAATGGACAGCCAGATTCCAAGGCATTGTGTGGGCTATGCGCTGTCTGCCATTAACCCCTGCACTGATCTCATAGCTCACTGAACTGAGCAATACATGACTGGGGGAAACCGCAGATCATGCCCTTTACTATTTTATCATCATAGCTCTGGATTGCAGCCTTTTACTCTATACTTTATAACAGTGATGTGTGCTTATATACACACACACATATTTCCATATATATATAGATATATATATATATATATATATATATATATATATATATAAAATGTATATGTGCGTGTGTATATATATATATATATATATATATATA
>BLSH010536470.1:1519945-1539945 GCA_018402905.1 Glandirana rugosa | reverse complement strand
AATCAGGACACTGTCAGAGCTGAGGCTTGGCTGTTTGCTGCTCACTTCTGAGTGGCAAAGTGTGTGTGTTGTGGGGGAGGGTTGTTTGCACAGTAGTGGCTATTTTCCCTGCTCCCTCCTCCTTCCCTCTGACTCTGATGCTGTTAGACTGGTAAGATATCTTACAGGAAGCAACCCCCCCCCCCCCTCCTCCTTTTATTTGGCTTCTGCTGCATTAAGGCAGAATCAGCCCTGTTCTTCCTCCTCTAAAGAGAAGATCATGTCTCCTCAATGCTTCCTAGCAGGGGGGGCAGAGTTTAATTCCAGCAAACACCCAGGTTTTAGTTAATGTCGCCAACAGAATAGGTGCAGATCACATGGTATACCGCAAATATCAAGAAATCACATGAAGATATAAACATCCTTTTTCTTTTTAATTGTAGAAATGTAATTCTGAATAATATTCTGCTTTATGTCCCAAGGTCATAGGCATGCGCAGGGGGTGTGCCAGGTGTGCCTGGGCACACCCTAATCACCCCGTGCAGTGCAGATTCCCCCCGCTGATATTTCACCAAAGCCCCACAATTGTACTCCTAAAAAAAGTGTAAAAAAATCATACGAAATAAAAAAAAAAAATGACTGACACCAACCTCTGTCCACGTTTTAATACATTTATTTATAAGAGTGTGTGTATATATTACACATACATACACATGCATGCGTGTTTGAGCTTTGGACACCCTAATGCAGGGATATGCAATTAGCGGACCTCCAGTTTTTGCAGAACTACAAATCCCATGAGGCATAGCAAGACTCTGACAGCCACAAGCATGACACCCAGAGGCAGAGGCATGATGGGACTTGTAGTTTTGCAACAGCTGGAGGTGTGCTGGTTGCATATCCCTGCCCTAATGCATTAGGCTGCGCACACCTATGCCCAAGGTCTATAGACTTTATGATGTGGACTCTTCTCTTTGTCATTGTGGGTTTGATGGAAGAGTTCAAGCTATATTATCACATTTCCCGTTCCAGTGCAGGATTTCCATTGTAGAACACATGGTGAAAAGGTTTTGTGTTGGATACACATTCTAATGGCCATATTTATTAAACAAAATGTATCGCTTTGGATGGCTCTGTTTGCTTACTCCATATTTTTATATTGTTTTTTATTACAGTGTTCTTGTTCTCACAAGCGCCATTATATTCCACAACTTTTAGGCCTCATACACACGGACGTTTCTAAAAAAATAAACAAAACGTCGGGCCCGACGCCAAGGAAAAAAAATCTGCGTTTTTCGGCGTTAGTGAGCGTCGGCGTCAATAGGCAGTTTTTAAAAAAAATCATCCCACTATTTTTCATCCTAAAAACGTCGGCATCAAAAAACGCCAGTACAGTATTAGTTGGCGTTAGTTGGCGTTTTGCGGTGTCAAAAACCGCCAAAACGTTACAGCCTCAGAACGCACTGGCCGTGGGTTCTAGTTTCAGCTCACTAACGCCGACGCCATCTACAGCTCAAAAACGTCAGCGTTTTTATGGGGCCATTGACTAACATGGAGAGCTGCAAAAAACGCCAGAAAACGCCGGCGTCAAAAAAACATCCGTGTGTATGAGGCCTTAAGGCTCCATGCACACTGTAGCTCAAGGTTTCTCAACCAGGGTTCCTCCAGAGGTTGCTAGGGGTTCCTTGAGCAATGGTCAATTTCTACCTCTCAGATAAATTCCCAATGACATCATTGATCTTTTTAGATATCTGTAAGGGGGTAATTCTTCCCAATGACCACAAATGTAAGGAGCATTCTTCCCACTGACCATCACACTAAATGTATCATGAGTTTTTAATTTTTAGCAGGGGTTCCCGGAGACCGGAGAATTATTTCAAGGGTTCCTCGGTGTTAAAAAGGTTGAGAAACGGTGATTAACGACCGTGTTTGGGCATTTTTTTTAACAGCCCATAAATGCCCCTCTATGTTATCCTATGTGTCCATGCACACATGGACGTTCAATGTAGTTTATCAGCAGTGTCATTTATGGGCTGTTATCTGAACGCCCTAAAATTGCATTCAGGCATCTTTTCTCTGACCACAAAAAACGCTGGAAGCTTAACCACTTCCGTAAATAGGCGGCGGCTGGCTTTGAGCGGCTCTACCGGGACATGCAGGCTATATCCCGGTATCATTTTTTAGAGCTGACAGTCGGCTATCCAGAGGTAACGACCGATCCGGCTCGGGAGCCGCTCAGTCGTTATCCCAGGGGGCGGGAGGGGACATCCCATCCCCGTCGCCTTCCACCGCTCTTCTCTGGCCTCCCGTCCCACGGGAGACCGGAGCGACGATATGGCGCGTCCGCCGGCTGGAAGGAGACCTGACAGAAGCCGTAATCGGCTCCGATCGGGTCTCCTTCGGCAAATTCCGGAAGCAACGTCACTTCCGGTTTACTCGGCGGCTAACGGCGCCAATTTTAAAAAAAAATACAGTATTCAGAATCACCGTTTTTGGCAATCTGAAAACTGTGAAGTGCAAAGGAGGGATGGGGGGGTCTTTTAGACCCCCCGGCCCTCCAAAAAGAGTACCTGTCACCATATATTACTATCACAAGGGATGTTTACATTCCTTGTGATAGCAATAAAAGTGATCAGATTTTTTTTTTAAAGTAACAGTGCTAAAAATAAATAAATAAATACAATTAAAAAAAAAAAATTTAAAGCGCCACCGTCCCCGCGAGCTCGCGCAGCAAAGAAAATGCATATGTAAGTCACACCCGCATATGAAAACGGTGTTCAAACCACACATGTGAGGTATTGCCGCGATCGCCAGAGTGTGAGCAATAATTCTAGCAAAAGACCTCCTCTGCACCTCTAACCTGGTAACCGATAACATTTTTTAAAGCGTCGCCTATGGAACTTTTTAAATACCGGACTTTGTCGCCATTCCGCGAGTGTGCGCAATTTTCAACCGTGTCATGTATGGTATCTATTTACTCGGCGTAACATCCTCTTTCACAATATACAAAAAAATTTGGCTAACTTTATTGTTGTCTTATTTTTTAACTCAAAAAAGTAAAAATTTTCCAAAAAAATCGCGCTTGAAAGACCGCTGCGCAAATACTGTGGGACAAAAAGTATTGCAACAATCGCCATTTTATTCTCTAGGGTGTTTGAAAAAAATATATATAATGTTTGGGGGTTCTAAATGTTTCTAGCCGGTAACCACCAAATGTAAAAAAGTGGCCCATGGCATGTAAAACACAGCTAAACGGCCGTTTTAAGTGCCGGTTTCTAGCTGTCAAAAAAAACATTCAGGGGAGTTTGAAAAAGCGTCCAGTTGCATGGAGCCTAAATCAGCAAGCATTTGAGTTTTTATTTCAGCTTGAAGGAGCTTGAGCTTTTTTGTGCTCTTGTGCATGTTTTTATTGAGCTTCTTCAAGCTCCTTTGAGCTTTTTTTGAGCATAAGCATTTTTTTTTCACAAACCCTCCTTGATAGTATTTTCTTAACCACTGTATAAACAAAACAAAAAGCTGGAACAAACGTTTTCAAGCTTCTTTGAGCTTTTTTGAGCTCTTTGGGGCACTAGCTCCTCTCAAAAATGCGAGTTTGGTGGGACTTTTTTTCTGCCTGTATAAGCATATGCCTGAAAAAAGTCATAGGGGTTGATTTGCTAAAGCTTGAAAGTGCAAAGTTCAGTGCCACTCCACGCAGAAACCAATCAGCTTCAAGGTTTTATTGTCAAAGCTTGATTGAACAAGCTGAGGTTAGAAGCTGATTGGCTAACATGCACAACTGCACCAGTTTTTGCACTCTCCAGCTTTAGTAAATCAACCCCATAGTGTGCATGGACACATTGGCTAAGATGGAGAGGAGTTTCCAGGCAGGAAAAATAAGAGCTCAAAAACCAATGGGAGCAGCTTCTTTGAGCTCCTTTGAGCTGCAGTGGACATGAGCCCTTAAAGTGATTGTAAATGATCACCTTGTATGACAATCCATTCGGTTCAAAATAGAAATGAAAGACAAAACATTTTTGTATAGATATAAAAACACATTATAAATACATTTTCCCCCTTTTTTTATAAGTGATCACATTCCCTCTGTTCTCACCTGTATAAGGGGTGGGGGAGGAAAAACAGCAGCACACTGAGCTTTCCGTGAATGGCTGTGCAGTGCGGGCATGTGAGGACGAGTCTGATCATTGGAGGAGAGTATATTGAGTTCCCTGCAAAGCTAGAGAACTGACTACGGTGTGCTCTCCTGCATTGTGTGGTCAGTTTTAAATAGGAATGTATGGGGACTAGCAGGGATGCCAGGGATTTCACATAAAGGAAGCATACAAAGAGAACACTATACTTTCTCAGGCCGGGTTCATATATGTGTGGCTGCGGTTCACAGCACGGGGTCCGGTGCGTTACTGCTCACCGGTTCAGGTGCGAATCAGGTCCGAATTTTTGGCTGAATTTGCACCTGAAGCCAACCCAAGCATGCACAGGACCCTTTTGGAATGCGGTCCGCGGCCGCCTCGGACCTGTGTGAACTGGCTCCATTGAGAGCATACTTGCACATGCGGGTAAATCCGCATCCGATTCACAATATATGAACCCGGCCTCATACAAATACATGGTACAGCAAGCTGGTATCATGAATATGACGTGTTGGGGTAACTAAAGCTTTAACTGTATTTGAGCACAACAAACTTAAACCCCTATTTAATTCATTTCTAATATTTAAAGCAGAACTCTGGGTAATTTTTTTTTTACCAGCCCCACTGCATGGGTTAACTGCTCATTTCGGTCTAAGGGTTTGGAAAGCCGAGATATACTCACCTAATCCTCAGATCCTCCCATCGCAAGACCGGTCCCTTTGGCTCCTGACCCCCCCCCCCCCATGGTCCTGCGGTCTTGTGTGGTGGACTGTTCCTGACGTCATCATGCCCATAGACCGGCTCTGGATGTGAACATTTCAGGAACAGTCTACCGCTGGATGTGGGGGAGCGCTGTTTTCCGGAGGATTGAAGGATCAGGTGGATATAGGTGCTGTTTTAACCCCTAGAGAAAACGAGCAGCTATCCCATGCAGTGCACAGCCCCACTTGAGAAAAAAAATATTGCCAGGAGTTGGGCTTTATAGCAATCTCACCCATCCATCCATGTCTCAATGCTTTATTTTGTTCAGAAATCACTTCCCTAGCATTTCTAGCCACAGTCATTTTGAGTAAGGGCATACAACTCATATGCCATTTATTTCCATCTGCCCTTAGCTCAAGCATGCAGACACAAGGGTGTGTCTAGCTATTAAAAGCCCCTTCTCCCCTCCTCCAAATGAAAGGGAAAAAAATGTCCATGCAGATTCTTGGGATGTATGACACCATTATGTCGTAGGCCAGAAACCAGGATTCCACTAGTAAAAATAACATGCTTTCCTATCTATTTACTAAAGGCTAGCAGCCTAAAGTATTACTAAACCCACAACAGTAAAATCTGTCTGTATGTGCAGAATAGCATGCTTGTTATACTCACTGTGGAACTTAAGGGATTAATCCTCTGCATTGTGTAAAAAGGATATTTGATCCTGTATGCAGAGATCCTCCTCCCCCTGCAGGGTCTCTCTTGGCAAGGCCAGGTAATACACAGTGAGGCTATTCCTCCTGCACATGCTCAGTTTAGTCTCTCTTGCTGGAGAGAGCATTTCATTGTTCTCGGAGCTAGCCAGGTCACATGATATTGACATGACACATGGGGGTGTGTATACAGGTTATAGTGGAAATCTCCTCCTACCTGAACACTCAGCACTCAGGCAGACCCTGCAGTTTATCATGTGACAGTGGTATACAGATCACCCAAAAAGGTATATAGTGTCAATATTTGAATGTAAAAAGAAGATTTATAAGCTGTAGGCACTGTGGGGGGGGGGGGGGGGGGTCAGATGAACTATTTTCATATTACTAGGTTTAGTAACACTTTAAGGATTAAAATTAATATTTGAATTAGTTTAGAAAAAGCCGGCAGCTCCAAGTCCATTTTCTTGCATAGCTTTATTTAGTACATGTTAAAAGATACAAACATCTGACGCGTTTCGACACTCAGCCTTGGTCACAGCATATATTGAATGGGAAAGTGAAGTTCCGCTTTAATGGAAGTAATGTTAAAGAAGAACCCCAGGAATGGGATAACTTTATACACTTACTTTGGGCCAATTTGGCCGAAACAAATTTTGCCACCGCCATGTGGCCGATGGTGAATTTGTAATTTAATGTGGTAGCCTATGTTACATACAGGAAGCTGCATCCTTCCGGTTGTTCCAGCGATTTCCCCTTGGTGTATTAATCTGGGAAACCTATGCCTTGCAGCGGGGCCTTTTCACAAGTTCTGCAGTGGGACCCCTTTCTGCCATCTTTGGGCCTTCCCATGGTGGTGAAATGCCAGGGCCCGGTCACAATTGCAACCTTTGCAATCCTGATAGTTTCTTCACTGGTGTCAGTAGTTTTTACTTTTTATTTTTATTTTATTATTTTTTTACCATATCATTTTATTTCTTTTACAATTTTATATTTATTATTTTTTACAATTTTTTTTAGGAGCCCTGTTGGGGGCTTTCATGAGATATCAGGGGTCTAAACAAACCTCAGCCCTCAATCTCCATCTGTGTAGCCTCAGCTGTACAGAATGAAAGGACAGGAGTAGCTGTGCACCAACCCTCCCATTCATTCAGAAACGGAAGTATAGTAAAAACAGTTCACTATGCTTCAGTTATAAATGAACCAATTGGTACCAATCACTGACTCTGTCCATTCAGGAAAGGAAGGAGCCGGTAAATGACAAATTTACTGACCCATTCCCATCTCTCCATCATGACACATCTTCTACAGCAGCTGGCAGGAGAGAGGAGGGGGAAGACAGCAGCTCTGTGGGGGGGACACAAGGACCCTGGGAACAGCAGAAGACAAGTAAACTGGATAGGAGGGGAGGCGGGGGCAGCATATAGAGGAACCAATCTCCTCCATTAGGAGGAAAATGGAGGAGATTGGTTCCTCTAAATGTCACCCCCGCTATCCCTCCTATCCAGGAGTAGAAGGGAGACACATCGGCCCCCTGGAGCATGGGGCCCTGTTGCAATTGCAACCCCTGTAGTTACGTCCCTGGGGGAGCAGAGGATTGGGTCAGTAAAAGTGCCCCCCCCCCCAGACTAAATGTGGCCTTTGCCAGTCAGCAAAAACCTTGTATTTTTTTAAAAGTGAATACATGGCTTCCTCTGATTGGTTGGGGTGAAAAAGCAGACAGATGACATCACAATCTCTACCTCATTGAAAAAGTCTCAGTGCAAGTGACTCTCTTTATGTAATACATTGGAGGGGAAGTCACTGGAGCACCTGCTGGAAGAGGAGGACTTCTCCTGTATATAATATAGGCTACAATAACAAATTTGAAGATTCACCATGGAGGTGGCATGGGTCATACTGGTCCAAAGTAAAGGCCGTGCACACAATGCGACAGCCTGTCCTCCGAAATTCTTACCGTCAGTAAGCTCCTTTCCACAGCCACTTTTGATTTTTCGTCAGACAAACGCTGGATGTGCAGACTAGTAAATTTTTGCCGTACGACAACGCCGCGTCTGATTTTCGGTCGATTAGTACGGTTTTTGTACGAAAAAAATCATACGACCGAGACAACGCTTGCTGAGAAACTAAAAAAAAAGATGCAAAAATATTGAAAACATTACGCCACTTCTGACGTTGAGGTCGGTCGTGCGAAAATTTTCGTATTGTTAGTACGCTCTTCACTGTCGACATGAGACTAGCATCCAAAAAAAAAAATCGGATGCGATCTTTGCCCCAAAAAGGGGAATCTCCGCTTGTTTGCACCCCCCCTGCCACATTTGGCACTTTGAGGGGGGGGGGCGGGTACCTGGTTTTGACAGGTACCCGCTCCCACTTCCAGCTCGCTGCAGCAAACTGAGACAGAAGTTCGCCCTTAGGTGGACAACTATACTGAGCAGTGTTTTCAGCCTAGGAAAGGACTACAGAACGCTGTGTTAGGACTACATAACTCCTCCGCATAATGGAGGGGAGGTACTGTGTAGTCCATGGATATAGCAGAGAACAATGCTAATGGATAACAGTCCAGAGAGCACAGAAAGTTATCAGCTCTCAAGATTTCTGGCTAGAAGAACAGCTAATTTTTTTGTTGTTTTTTCTCATATTAAACAGACGTAATAAAACATTTTCAGTGGTATATAAAAAAAATAAGAGAAAAACAAGAGAAAAAAGAGGAGAAAAAGGAAGGCGCACGCACCTAGTGCATTACCAAAAATAGTTTTATTGAAATTGATAGCAAGAGAGGGTACTCACAAGGGGTCAGGAGTTGAGAAGTAGTGGGTGCACAACCTGTGCAGACTGTAGCAGAGTAAAACTGACGCGTTTCGGGGGCGCACCCCCTTCCTCAGAGCTTTGCTAAAAAAATGTATTGTCAGTGTTTACAAACTCTTTAACGCTGAGCCCCCCGTTCATACCGGTGCTACTTGTCATGCGATTTGACAGTTCCAAATAGCATATTAAGTCGCACCCCACTGCCGGCAATGGAACTGTTCATATCGCCGCAAAACATGTTGCAGCGATTATGAAAAAGGTTCCTGCACTACTTTGTACCTATTTAATTGCGGCTTGCATAGACTTCTGTTAAATGAAGTTGGAAGCCGCAATAGAATCAGCAGTGCAAATCGCACTGATGTGAGGCTTTGAAATGCACAGAAGTAGAGCGATTTCAAAGCTGCACCCGTGTGAACCAGGGCTTAGGGTTCTTGTACACGGACAAATTTCCTGTATAGGTCCTGGCCCCCGTTCACATCTAGCGATTTGGGATTGCTGCGCTACTGCCCGGGATTCCAAAATGCACTGCAGTGCTGGCAAAACGCAGCACCCATGTTTGTATGCCATTCATTTTTAATGGCAACAGAATGCGGTGCGGTCCTCCCGCGATTGGTCCTTTTCAGTCGACAAGTTTCACGTGATGCAACTTGCCGCGCTGTAAATCGCAGCCAAATTGCACAGCGTTTTGGTGCCATTAAAAATGAATGGCACACAAACATGGGACGCTATGCAATGGAAAAAACCCATTCCCCCATCTTTGACCCAATGGAAGCGGCTGGTAAACAGTTGTCACTTATATAAATAGGGCTGTCCCTTGAAATATGCGAATGTGTTATCAACATCCTTAACAGCTTGGGTCAGGGAAGGGAGGAAAGGGAAGGAAAAGACTATAGGTTCCCAATTTTTTTTTGTCATAGGTATATAAAGGAAACATAAGAGACAGGATCTATGATTTTACCCTACAATATCGGAAGTCTTTTTCTTTCTTCTCTTTGTAGATATTATTATAAACAGCACCTCATTGTGTTTTTGTTTGTTTTTTTGTATAGTTTGGTGTTTTGTTAGTAGATGTGTTATGTGCAGTAAAATAATAAAGATATTTGAAAAAAAAAAATGAATGACACACAAACATGCGTGGTGAATTTTGCCAGCATTGCAATGCGATTTGGAATCATGGGCAGAATCGCAGAAATTACGACCAGGGTGTGAAATCGCTGGATGTAAATGGGGACTAAAAACCAGGCATACTTTGGAACTCAGGAGTTAAACTCGGTACTAGCAGCCTGTCAAAATCAATGACAGGCTGAAATATGCAGCGACTGTGTGCACATCCGAGTCATACTCCCATACAGGGCTATATGCCTACAGGGACGGATGCCCCAAGTGTGGACTTTCCAGTTTCATACAGCCCTGCTCTCCGATGTGCGTTATTCAAGTCTCATTGATTTTGACAAGCTCCTGGCAGCGGGTTGTATGCAACTCCTGCGACTCCCAGGTTACACTGTGCAGACAAATGCGTCTGTTTGCATGAACCCCTCCAATGTAAGAAAGCCAACAAATGAAGAATAATTAAACCATGTTTATATAGTAGTATCCAATAGGAAAGAGTACAGTATATCCAAGCATTATGATGTATATGTGTCTGCTATACTAGCAATATTACCTCTACTTGGAATGGATTGCTATACAGACATTATTATTAAAGTGGTTGTCAACCTGTGACAACCACTTTAACCTACAGGTAAGCCTAGAATACGGCTTACCTGTAGGTACCCTGCATATCTCCCAAACCTGCACGGTTCTCCACTGACACTGTGCCGTGAATGCGCATGCGTGGGAGTGACGTCACACAGCTCCAGCCAGTCACAGAGCCGGAGTCGCGGCCCCGGAAGGAAGAGGGGCAGAAGATGGACGCGGCCTGGAGCGGGGACATCGCTGGACACCGCAGGCTTCTTTGCAGGTAAGTGGCACATAATGGGCTAGTATGCTATGCATACTAGCCCATTATGCTTCTACTTTACAGGGCTATAGTAAGGAAGTAAACCCTCTCTGGGTTTACTTCCTCTTTAAAGAGGAAGATGGGTTTTATTTCCTCTTTATTACCCTGCAACCATAATGGGCTACTATGCATCGCATATTAGCCCATTATGTGCCACTTACCTGCATTAGAAGCCCGCTCTGTCCCCGCTCCAGGCTGCATCCATGGCTGCCCCTCTTCCTTCTGGGGCCGTGGACTCCGGCTCTGTGACTGGCCAGAGTCGCGTGACGTCACTCCCGCACATGCGCCGCCAATCGCAGCACGATCCTAGTGAAGAAACAGCACGTCGGTCCGCTTTCTTCACTGCGCATGGGCCGATGACGTCAGCGCAAGCACATACAGAGAGCATATCCTAAACTGTGCAAGTTTAGGAGATATTCTCGCTACCTACAGGTAAGCCTTATCATCATAATGGTTATTATTATTATATGTAGGGGTTTACGACCACTTTAAAATTATACAGGAGTTACTGTATATAGCGCTAACAGTTAGCGTAGCACTTTACAATATAAAGGGAGACAATACAGTTACAATACAATAAAAGGGCCCTGCTCATAAGAGCTTACAATCAAATACATGTTTTATATTGTCCTTTGCTCCATAGAACAAGAATGGAGAATGGGTCAGACAAGGCAATGTCATAGGGCCTGTGTAGTAAGGGTTAACTCTTGCATGGAGCAGACCACAGCCACTATGTACTGTGTGTTGGCTACTGGAATTATTCCACCACCAGTGAGGCTTCCAAGCCTTTGTGTCCGGTTATCCCCTTGTCTGCTTTTCAGTTGCTGGATGTGGAATAGGAGGGGAGGAGTCCTGGGCGCGCGTCTATCAGACACATGGTTTTATTTTCCCCCTTCTTTTAAACAGGAAGCCGACAAGCTAACTGAAACCAAAGAGATCACAGGCTGCAGGCAGAAATATGGAACATTAGCAGAACTTGCTGCTGCTTTTCAGGATGTGGATCCATGTATCTGTCATTTAGAGGCAAAGCGTTTCATCTTGCGCCCTGTTACTTACTTATTACTTTGATTTAAAAAGTTATTTTTAACTTAAAGCTGAAGCTTAATCTGCTTATTTTACCTTCCTTGCTTCCTCCTTCACACCGATCAACAGGCTAATAAAATGTTTAACCGCTTGCTTACTGGCCACTTAAACCCCCTTCCTGCCCAGGCCAATTTTCAGCTTTCAGCGCTGTCACTCTTTGAATGACAATTGCGTGGTTATGCTACACTGTAACCAAATGAAGCTTTTATCATTTTTTTTCACACATAGAGCTTTCTTTTGGTGGTATTTAATCACCACTGCTTTTTTATTTTTTGCTAAAAAAAACGAAAAAAGGCTGAAAATTTTGAAAAAACAAAAACTATTTCATAGTTTGTTAAAAAATGTTAAAAACCGGTACTTTTTCTCCTTCGTTGATGTGCGCTGATGAAGTTGCACTGATGGGCATTTATGGGCACTGATAGGCTGCACTGATGGGCACTGATAAGGTGGCACTAATGGGCACTGGTAGGTGGCACTTGTAAGCTCTAACGAGCAGGGCCCTCTGATTCTTACTGTATTTAAGTGTATTGTATTTGTACTGTCTATCCTCAAGTTGTAAAGCGATGCGTAAACTGTTGGCGCTATATAAATCCTGTATAGTAGTAATAATAATAAGCACTGATGAGGCGGCACTGATGGGCACTGAGAGGTGGCACTGATAGGCGGCGCTTAAGGGCACTGATGGGCGGCGCTGAAGGGCACTCATGGGTGGTACTGATGGGCACTGATAGGTGACACTGATAGGCAGCACTGATGATGAGACACTAATGGGCATTGATAGGTGGCACTGGCAAGTAGCACAGGTGAGGCAGCCGCGGCTCTCTATGTGAGGGACCAATATAACCCTCTGACAGAAGCCAGTGAACAGCTTTTTTTTCCCCTCATGTTGACAGCGTGAGGGGAAAAAAAATACAGATTGCCGATCTTCTGTTTACATCACGTGATCAGCTGTCATTGACTGACAGCTGATCACATGGTAAGGGGCCTGGATTGGCCCCTTACTCCGATCTGTGATCTCATAGACTTGGTGATCACAGAGTGCACGGCGCGCAGACAGTGCATGCTCAGCAGGACGTCCATGGACACCCTCCCGGCAATTAAGGCCCGCGCTGTAGCCGTCTTTTGTCTATAGCACGGGCGGCAAGTAGTTAAATAACTTTTCCCTTTCCATTGCACACAGTGATGTCATCACTGGGTCTCTGTGGTTCTCTATGCCAGGGTTTCCCAACCTTTTCTCAGTCAAGGTACCCTTTCAAATAATGTAGCTAATGTGACCCCAGGGCTGATGGAGAGGGCCAGGGAAGGGCAAGCAAGGATGCTGTGAAAGCACCCGAAGTCCTCATGGTTGACAAATGACAACTAGAAGGTTGTAATGATGCACAGTGAAAATATGTAGCTTTGTGTAGCTAAAAAGAGGATACTGGATGCCTTCCACCCAGGAAATGAGGGGGCTCTTGATGACTTGCTGCAGCTTCTAGTACACCCTGTGAGAAGTTCACACTGTGCAGTGAAATCAGAGTAGCCAGTTCTGTACTATACGTTTTTACTACTTAAAATGATAAATCATTAAAATTATTATAAATATGTATTACTTTAATTTAGAAAATGAGATGAAAATGTTCCTGAGATTTTTGCCTTACAAACATACTATAGGCCAGTGGGCCCTTCTGTGCGCATTTCCCTCACCACGCTGGGGCGCTCTGTCCTTGAAATCTGCTGCAGGTGCCAACGTATTGTTAATGGCGCCCCAGATTGCAAACGCAGTGTGTTTGCGGGCTCCAAGTCGCATGGTACTGCAATACCATGGGATTTGGAGCGGCACATGTCTAAAAGGAGTGCATGTTCTACTTTTTTTTGCATTTTGATGTGATTTTCAATCCATTCAAATGAATAGGCTGCAAATATGCACCACACAAGAACGTGCAAGAATCGCACAGTAAAGTCAGTTGTACAGCGGCTTATCATGTGTTTTTAGCCCTGTAGATGTTTAAATGCGGGCACCTGTAACATGTATGTAAACCATTTTTTCAGGTGCCCCCATTAAAGTCTGTGGGGCCAGAAATATGCGATTTAGAAAAAAAGCTCATGTAGTTTTTCAAGCTTGACACAACAGATGACAGGTGACACAACGCTCAGGTGTGAATGGACCCTTAGCTACAAATCACTGGAATCACTTTGACATACATGCCTTCCATTGATGGCAATTCAGTTTTTCCTTGAAACAGACATTTTTAGGAGAACATTTCTACCCTAAAGCTAGTAACGTGACCCAAACCCAGCTAGAAGGTTTGGGCTCTTTCTTCACACCAGCAACCACATATTTCTGCGTGCGCTTTGATGTGGGGTTTTATGTACATTTGCATGTGTTTGAAGTGCACTTTTCCTATGCATTTTAAGGGCTTGTCTGCTTGCATGTTTTTTGAGGTCACTTCCTTCTTTTCTCTTCTTTGAGCTTTAATGTGAACTGCACTGCATTGCGTTTACATGCGTTTCCATTGTGAAAAAATGCAGGTGGCTGTTATATAACATAGATTTAGAAATGTATATTCAGTGGGAATAGTACAATAGTGTTGCTCTAAAAAATACAAAATTCATAAGTGAAGAAAAGGATTGTGTGGTGCAAAACCTCTATACCAGTGGTCTCCAAAATGTGGCCAAATTTCGGCCTTTTGTTTGCCTTTATATGGCCCTTGGGACACTTAACTCCAACTGACACCAATGATGAGGCACTATTCATCCCATGGCCACCAGTGATGGGTCACTATTCTTCCCACTGGCACCAATGATGAGGCACTATCCCTCAAACTGAAACCATTGATGAGGCACTATCCCTCCCATGTACACCAATGATGGGTCACTATTCCTCCTAATGACACCAATGATGGGGCACTATTCTTGCTTCTGACACCAATGGTGGGGTACTATTCCTCCCACTGGCACCAATGATGGGACACTATCCCTCAAACTGAAACCATTGATGAGGCACTATCCCTACCATGAACAACAATGATGGGTCACTATTCCTCCTAATGACACCAATGATGGGGCACTATTCCTCCTACTGACACCAATGGTGGGGCACTATTCCTCCCACTGACACCAATGGTGGGGCACAATACCTCAAACTGAAGCCATTGATGGGGCACTATCCCTCCCACGAACACCAATGATGGGTCACTATTCCTCCTACTGACACCAATGATGGGGCACTATTTCTCCCACTGATACCAATGACTGAGGCACTGTTCCTTTCACTAAAAGCAATGTTAGGGCACTATTCTTCCCCCTGACCCCAGTCTGACTGACATTCTCTACTCTCATTGGCCACAGTTCAGCCTCCCTAAAGCCTGAAGGACAAAGCATTGGCCCTTTGTTTAAAAAAATTGGAGACCCCTGCTCTATACCATGAGTTAAAATCCAAATTTAAAAAAATAAATAAAAAAACATACAATTAAATAATATACGAGTGAATGAAATACAATGTGGTGAAATAAGTGAATAAATAAAAAAATTAAAAGTCCCCACACAATAGATGTTACGAAAGTCCACAAGGTGAAAACAGGACCTTAAACGCCTAAAGATTCTTGCCATGAAAAGATCTAGAACCATCACCAATGGTTGCAAAATTCAGGCTTACTAAACATATATGGCCCCATAATTAAAGAGAATTTAATAAAGAATAAGGCAAGGCAATGCAAGGGAATTTAATGAGAATAAGACATAATTAATGATACTGGCGTCTACTTTGTCTCTCTCCACCCCTTCGCAGAATCACTTGGTACCCAACATAGCCAGAATCACCTCCTCCGATCACCAACCGCATATACTAAAAAAGATAAAGATAAACGCTCCACATATTGTAAAATCTTATAGCACTTTTTATTGAATAGGATATTGCACTTCTGAACAATGGTGCATTAAAAAATAACAATACAGCTGGCAAACCATGTGACACTTCCGGCTGCGTGATGACGTCAGCAGTGGCTCCACCCTATGCATTTCATCGTATATGACATCTTCTGGAGCATATTTAGTGAGAATGCATGGAAAAACGCACCCTGTTGCACCTGGTGGGAATAAGCCCCCCAAATGTGTGGCTGCTTCTATGGACTCTTTATTTGGATAAGAGCAAATAACTTCATATGGTAGCCCAAAGTTTTTTTTTGCCAGTTCAGTGTAATGATTCTGATGGTCACCGGCCACTGCACTTATTTGTTTATGCCGTAGGTAATATAAAAAATATATGTTTAACATAAAGGGGCATTTTTGGGCTGTTAAAAAAAAACACCCAAACGACCAAAAACGGTCGTTTATCAGCTACAGTGTGCATGAGCCCATATAATAACCAAAGTATCTCTGCATTTTCAGTTTTCTGCCAGTATATACCAGACCAGATGCATAATTTAAACATTCTTAGAAAGATGCTCTTGTGGAAAGTATCATTATTTGGAGAAAAGATACACGTAGCATTGATATGTATGACTGCTAAAGTATTGCCAGGAAGCTTGTTCTTTTTATTTGCTGTGACGTGGATTGTGCCTTTATATTCAGTTGTCTGCTCTTCTTTTATTGTAATGACATGAGCGTGTTTGTGGTGGAGTGGAATTTTTCGAGCTTCAGGCAGACAGTGTTCTACAAGGAGAATGTGTTAAATATCATAAACCTACAACATGTTATGCTGGCTGACTGTATGCAATTGGCCTTTGCTCTAGTGAGTCACACAAGTCACTTGTATTTCCTAGGTAGGCATCTATATGTTCATGCAGAATTAACAAGCCATTCAGACCCAGCTAAGTCTTGTATTACAGTAATGTTTTCAGAGAAATACCCGACACACTGATCAGAGGCTGCAGCCACTGATCAAGAAAAATTTTCTGACATGTCATTTTCAACAGAAATTGATGGCCACACACTGATCGGAATGTGGACCCTGCTGAACCAGCAATATTTCAATCAGTTATTGGCCAGCTTTACTCTCCCTAATGGAGAGTTTATAGATTTTATTTTGGAGAATGTAGCAGGAGTAAAAGGCAATGGTGAACAGAGCCGTGTCAGGGAGATTTAACAGTTCCTATTTAAAGTGATACTAAAGGCTCCTGTTTTTTTTTTTTTAATAACAAACATGTTATACTCCCCTCCTCTGTGCAGTGGTTTTGCACAGAGTGGCCCCGATCCTCCTCTTCTGGGGTCCCTCGGTGGCGATCTTGGCTCCTCCTCCGCATCGAGTGACCCGCTTTCCCTGGTTGTCACCCGTGCGGGTGCGCTCCCGATTCCTGCTGTTGCGTGTATTCACACATACAGCGGGACTCGTCTCCCCCCCCCCCCACACTCCCGGGTCACTGGACTTGATTGACAGCAGCTTAAGCCAATGGCTGCAGCTAGCGGGACAAGGTTCGTCTCCGGCACGGGGTCGGTTCGGGCTCAGGTAAATAAAGGGCGGGCTCTGGAGGGATGCTGCACCAAAAAGGTTTTTCACCTTAATGCTTAGAATGCATTAATGTGAAAAACCAAAAGACTTTACAACCCCTTTAATAATATGAAAACTGTTAGCAATTAACATCTACAAATAGCTAAGCCTAACCTCCCCATTAAAATGAATGGGTACAGCTTAAGGCCGGCCGTACACTGTTCACGGTTCCTGCTGAACCGGCCAAGATGCGAACCGTTAATGGGTAGGCTGAACGTAGCAAATTGATCGATCAACTTGGGTACAACCAGCTTGCTGGATTCTCTTGCGATTTTTGCTACAGCCGCTAGCAATAATCATTGTCAATGGCCCAGCAGGAGGGATTCCCGCATCAACACTGTCTGTGTTGATGGGGGAATTGAGCAAATTTCTTTCCGGCAACCGGGTATGGCCGGCCTGAGAGCCCTTGCACAATGGTGACAACCGCGGGTGCAGCAATATGTCCCCGAGGGTGAGGTGCAGGTTAGCTGTGAATTCCCCATGACTTTTATTATCTCCTGTGTGGTTTTGGTGGGCTTTCAGAAAGTTAATGTGAAAGGAGCCTTAGGCTGGCCATACATTACATTATACAATTCTCTTATTCAATTTTCTTTCGATTTACCTTCAGCTATGTAGTGGAAGGGCCTGCCTGATTGGATACAAACTGAAAATGTTCAGGTATATGGTTTTGGTAAATCTGAGGCTGGATTCACACCTGTCCGGTGCAAATTCCAGCCTGTCTGCTGCCGGAAAGGGGCGGAGCCACCGTTCGGCGGCTCCTGTCCATTCCCACAGCGCAGCAGCTGCGGAAGGAGAGATGGGGAGGGACCACGAGCAGGGGAAATATCTCTGTTCAGTGCGGAGTGCATCTCCGTGTTAGATGCGCTCCCATTGAACTCAACGGGCTGGGAATTTGCACCGCACTGCACAGAAAAGGCACACGTTTTCTGTGCAATGAGGAGTGTGAATGCACCGCACATATATGAACCGGACACATTGAAAACAATGTGTTTTCAAGTGTCCTGGGAATTGGATGCGGTTTAAGCCACATCCAATTCGCATAGGTGTGAACCCAGCCTAAAGGAAAGTTGTAAAATGTATGGCTAGCCTTACAGTGCTTAGAAGTCAATTGATAATACTGTGTGAGTTATTACTTTCAGTTCACATAAATATGTTACATAAATGGACAATCATAATTTCTTAACAAGGTAAATAGTTATTTAACCATTATTTCAATTGCTGCTCCTCCCAAAAGTTATACTTTAGTTATAGATGGAGGCTTGTCTCAGCCCCTGGCAGGACCAGCACTACTGCTAGGCGAACTAGGAAGCCACCTAGGGCGCAGCCACGACCCTTGGTTTCCCTACTCTTCTCCGGATTCCTAACACTCCGCTGGCTTCCCCACCAATGTTCCCCACATGCTGTGCCGGTGTTCCGCATACCGCTGCAGGATTGGAAGATGTTAAATGGAGACAAAGCCTAGCCAAAGAAGAAGAGGTAGGCAGTCAATGTGGTGCGCTCAACATCACTTCCTCCCAGCTCCCCAGTCAGTCTCCACACGGAGCTAACGTTGGCAAGGAGATAAGAAGACATTCCTGCACAGGCTGCCGACATGTTAAGAAATGTATCAGTAGTTGTACCTGGACGGTAAATCATGCTATTTTTAATATAATGGTATCATCATGGTAATATATCTTTTATAATGGCACACAGTGAAATAATAAAAAATTACCGTTATAAAAAAACAAAAACAGTGTGACAAATTGACAATCGCCCTACTCTATTTTCTACGGTTTCTAAAAATTTTGAAGTTTTATTTTTTTTTGGAGGGGTTGCAAGTAGCAGTAGTAGTAGTGGTCTTGCCTAAGGCGCAAAATAGTCTAACACCGGCCCTGGCCCCTGGCCCCTGGCCCCTGGCTTCATGTTTTGTATGTTCCAGCAGACAGATCTTCCGGCCATAATTTCTGACTTTGTTCCTGCCGAGTTCCCCACCTGAGACTCAGCATATCCCGCAGCTCTTGCTACATTGTCTATAATCTAAAATTACAGGGAGGGTGAGAACTTCTCATAATGGCCACAGCAGGTGCACAGACCCAGAAACCCAAGAACAAACATCTCACCAATAGAATTTTTAAGATATAAAAAAAGTCCAGCATCTACCAGAAACTGAAAATAGCTCTTTTGGGGGGGCTGATCCTTTAAATACTACCAGGATTTCTGAGTCAGTATTTTTTTCTTATGACTTATTACTTTACCAACATGTAGAATGGCTCAATTTTCTACTCTGCTTATAAGCACCCCATAGACCAGGGGTACTGAATTAAAATTAATGGAGGTCCACTTAGTAAAATCTTCTTCCAGCAGAGGTCTGAGTCACATGTTTGTGATGTGACTCAGATCCTTTACATCACAGCACCCTCTCCTCCTAGGCATTCCCATCTCTGCAGCTGGGGAACGCAGGCGAAATTGCACATGTTCCCCACCCGCAGAGGAACACGCCACACTTTAGCACATGCGTGCGCCAAACCGCATGGTCCTGCGGCATCATGCAGCTTGGTGCTGTGCAATTTAAAAAAGGGGCCAGGGACTTGTTTCCCTGCATTTCTCATAGGTAGTGTAGCCCATTAAAATGAATGGGCTGACCTACCTGTGACATGTGCAAGCAAATGCTCATGCACAGATCTGAACTTAGCCCCATATCACAATTCCATCCTTACATCAGTTCTACAATGTCCACTGCACATCACAGTTTCCTTCCCTTCACATCAAGATCCCCCCTTCACAGTAGTGTTCTCATACCCCCTTGACATCAACACCCTTCAACAGTACTGTCCTCAGCCCCCCACATTACTGTCCTCAGCCCCCCCCGTACAGTACTCATATCCCCCACATTGTCCTCAGACCCCCATTACAGTCCTTAGCCCCCTATTACAGTACTCAGCCCCCCACATTATTGTCTTCAGCCCCCCAATACAGTATTCAGCTCCCCCACATTACTGGCCTCAGCACCCCCCACTACTGTCTTCAGCTACCCTACATTATTGCCCTCAACCCCCACATTACAGTCCTCATCCCCCCATTACTCCGGTCATTACACCCCCTCGACTTATGACATAACCCCCCGACTTCTGTTATTACACCCC
>BLSH010536470.1:1493075-1518082 GCA_018402905.1 Glandirana rugosa | reverse complement strand
TGTTTACAAGACGTTCGGTACTTTGGACTCTGTGAGAGGATACGTGTAAGGTTGTAGACCACTCGACTCTCGATCGTACAGGGGAGACAGTGACGCTACCCGTCGAAGTGAGAGGTTAACCTTCGACGTATACTAGTCTTAAACATAAACACGCATTTGAAACGTCTTCGGGAAAAGACATCGGTTTAGTCCTATTGTAGATGAAATATAAATAATGTACAAGGGTAAGTGTACCGTATTAAACTTTTTTACGTCGAATGGAAAAATTTACAAGAAAATATATTTGAGGTCCTGCTTACACAGAAAAGCAGTCCTGGAGTTTATATAAAAGAACATTTAAAAAGGTAAGCTGCATTTTTTCAAATTATGCCATGTGAATGGGAACATGTAATAAATATAAAGTAGATGTTATCCTGATTTGGCTACAGAAAAGGGCTTCTGCAAAGTTTACGCACAAATACAAATTCTGATCATATGCAGCTTCCAATTGGAGAGTGAAGCTGCCCATCGCAGTGACAGAGGGGACATGCTAGCTCTCAGCTCACCAGATGTTGGAATGTGCATAGGAGAGTGTCTCAGGTTTCATGGCTTGCAGAACATTTGTGAAGATGTTTGGAGATATATGCAGGTACCATTAGATGTCTGCATTTTAGTCATGTAGCCAGTTTAACGTGTTTTAGAAGGTAGTAGGTTTACTTCTAAGTGGAACTGAAATGCTGACTTTCTTTCCCCAAAGGCTCACTTTTTCAACTACATTAGTAATAAAAAGAACAGAGTTTGGATCTTAGGTTTCAGGCCCTGGTTCTCCAGCTTTGGTGTACATCTATTTTTCCAGGCCACCTTGGGTCAGTATTGTGCATGTGCTACTTGGCTGCATAGGGTTAGTAGGCTGCCTGTACATAAGCAGGCTGCTGGATCTCTAAACACTGTCCTTTGAAGTCTATGCAGCCAGCAAGTGCATTGCATACTAGCACATTATGTGAAATTTAACTGAAAATGAAGCCACCCAGAGCCACGCTGTCACCGCTGAAGGCACTTCCATCTTCACCCGGTCTTCTTTCAGGGTTTGTGGACTTCTGCTGTGGGAGTGGCCGGAGCCGCGAAGATGTCACTCCTGCGCATGCACGCTGGAGCCGCCATTTACGGCACAGGATTCGGATGGCCGTCCCTTCAGAGCGCATGCGCAGGCGACATCACTGGCTGCATGTACAGTAAATATCTCCTAAATGGTGCATGTTAAGAGATATTTACAGTACCTATAGGAAAGCCTTATTATAGCCTTACCTATAGGTAAAAGTCATAGAAGGGAGTTTACTCCCACTTTAACTGAACACCATTTAAACCACCCATAGCCAGCTCAATTCCTTCTTGTTCAGCCTACAAACTGAACAAGAGAAATTTATCCAATTTTCCCAACCAGGCTAACCAGCAACCACAGCTGCTGAATACAGTGGCACTACTGAACAGTGACTCCATGTGATAGGATGCAGCCTATTAGTCTCATCATTTTTCACCTGACTCTGTTGGGCTGGATGGTGTTTGCAGGGCCACCCATGCTCAAATTTTGGTTGCATCAGTAGGAACTGCCTAGAGTCGTCTGTTGCCAGGCCTACTTTGATAATGCATTCATGTTTGTCGGGTGGCTGTATGCAATATCTGCGGCATCTGTGCAGGGAAATACTTTATGTCGTATGGCCTTGGGTGGTTGTTTGCATTAGGGTTGCCACATCTTCCCTTTAATCCAGGACTAGAGTTGAGCAAACCCCTGGATGTTCGGGTTCAGTGGGTTCAGCCGAACTTCGGGAAAAAGTCCGGGTTCGGTACCGAACTTGACCCGAACTTTACCCCGAACCCCAAACCTCATTGAAGTCAATGGGGACCCGAACTTTTCGGCACAAAAATGACTAAAAAAGTCCTGGAAAGTGCTAGAGGGCTGCAAAATGATTATAGAACAATAATCTGTCCCTTACAGCAACAGCAGGAAACTGACCCTATAGAACTAGAAGATGATTTTAGAACAATAATCTGTCCCTCTAAGCAGTAGACTCTACCTAGTCCAGTCAGATCGTTCTGTAATGCAGGATGAGATCTGCAATCTGGCCCTAAAAGCAGTAGTAGTAGTAATCTCTACCTATCTACAATCTGTCCCTAAAAGCAGTAGTAATCTCTCTACCTATCTATCTATCTGCAATCTGTCCCTCACAGCATCGGCAGCATCCTCTCCCTACACTACCCAGAGAGCATGTGACATGCAGCACTAAGTGACTCCAGCTTATAATGAGGCTGCGCCACATGATGCACTGGCCAATCACAGCCATGCCATTAGTAGGCATGGCTGTGATGGCTTCTAAGGGCAAACCAGTGAAACGCTTGTTGATTGGCTTCCCTGCAGCTATTCAACATGCGTGATCAATGCCCGAACCCAGAACTCGAACCCAAATTTTTTTCAAATGTCCGGGTTTGGGTCCGGGTCACGGACACCCCAAAGTTTGGTACGAACCCGAACTTTACAGTTCGGGTTCGCTCAACTCTATCCAGAACACATTAATTACACAGGTTCTGTGGCTGATTAAGGTGGTAATTAAACTCAGAACCTGTGTAATTCATGTGTGTATTGGATTAAAGGGATGATGTAGCAACCCTAGTTTGCATGAACCCAAAACAATTCACATCTGATTGAAATCTATAGCAGCCTTTCTCAACCAAGGTTATGTGGAAGCCTAGGGTTCCTCCAGTGGTTGTTGAGGTCCCTTGAGCTGTGACTGGTTGACATCCCATCTGATGGTGCTTGGATATTTCCATGTTCAATGCCACTTGGCAGAGCCAGCATCATGACACTAATGACCTTTTAGGCTGTCTTGAAGGTTGGCATTCTGATCACCACTGTAAGGTGGCAATTCTTCCCTGACTACCAATCTAAAGAGTTGTTTTACACTGAGCCACATGACTTAATTTTATCAGGAGTTCCCTGAGAACTGAAAATTATTTCAAGGGTTCCTCCAGGACCAAAATGCTTAGAAAGGCTGTTCTCTAAGGTCAATTCACTATACAATTGTGCAGGTTACTGTGCGTTATTTGCAAATCTTTATGAAGAAAAATGATTTCAATTTACTAAAAGTTAACATTTCAGTTTACTAAGTGTCAAAAGTGAGGTGAAGGTTATGCTTGGATAAACAATGAACAGACTTAAAATAAGATGTTCAACTTTGTACACTGACCCATGTGTATCATAGATATAGCTTTGCATTTCATATCCAATAAACTGTAAGGTTGTACATAAGCGACCCTCCCATTGACGTGCTTATGTCTTTGTACTGTTTTTGGGATTGGTAGTCATTGACGTTTTGGTCAACCACTTACCAAACGCTCATAGCTTTTTTTTTTGTGCCATTTGGTAAGCTGTTTAGTAAACATTAATTAAGGCTGCATTCACATAGGGGCGACCCGACTTCGACACAACTTCGCTAGGCGATTTCAGTGCGACTTTCAGCGTGACTTCAAGGACCTCAGGCGACTTTACAACACGACTTTTGCCAGGCGACTTTGCCTTGACCAATCAGAGAAGGGAGGGAGGGGGCTGCCTAAAAATAAATTCTATTCTTTTAACTGTAAAGTCGCTTCCATGTAGATGGGGATCCGACTTGGAGGCGACTTCTATTGAATCCTATGGGCACAAGTCGGATAGAAGTCGCCTAGAAGTAGTACAGGAACCTCTTCAGAAGTCGCCTTGAAGTCGGAGCGACTTCAGTCGCGTATATTAAGACGACTCCCATTCATTTCAATGGGATTTCAAATGTCAAGCGACTTGAGGCAACTCAAGTCGGATCGCAAGTCACCCCTGTGTGAACGGGCACTTAGCGTTCGCAGTGTGTTTAATAGGCCGGGAAAAAATTATTGGAAACTGAAAAAAATGTATAACTAATAGACAATTGCTTGTTAAATGCTTGCAAACCAGCCAATGGCCTATTGCTAACCAATGCACAAGCAGTTATGAATGGTTGACAGTCATGGAGCACTGCAAGAGGCGTCCCGGTCTCAGTGATTGCCTGCAAACAAGCCACTTCCCAAACACCTGAATGTGTGCCACCCTACTTATTTACAACTTAAATTTGCCCAAAGCTTAGCTGGTAGGCTGACTGCCTAACAACACTGTATGCAGCCTTATCACCCCACTTGAGTATATCATCCATGCTATAAAATACTGTTTCTACATACAGATCTTGTACCAGATAAATCGGTGCTAGGAGTAAGGATGACAACCATAAAACAGTACAGACTATGGCTATGTACCAGAAATAAACCTTTGCTGAGATCTGACCTGAGAAAACCTTCTTTGTTTGGATTCCGATTGGATGCATTTGCTTTTTGCTTTGTGTTGTGAAATAAGTTCGGTAGTCATTTGTTTATTTCCTACATTGTTCATCCTAAATACTTTTCCGTTGTTTGAAATGTGCAAATATACGGTTCAGCTTACATCTGCAGACATCCTTATTGCGTGAAGATGTCTTCAATGAAATGAGGCCACTTTAATTGCAATAAACCCCGTTTAATGTTTCCTCATCTACAGGGCTTACATCTGCTTCTCATTTAATTTTACCGCTTTCCATATTAACCTTGGTGCCCCCTATCTACTAGAAGTTAGAAAGTGAAATGAATGCCGTTTGTTGTTTCCTTCACAGATAGTAAATAGCTTAAAGGCCCGTACACGCCATGTGAATTTTCGTTCGACGGCCTGCCGTGCGAAATTCTTACCGTTAGTATGTTCCTCCTTTTGACAGCCGCTTTTGGTTTTTCATTAGTCAAAAGCTGGATGTGCAGACTAGTAAATTTTTGTCGTATGACAACGCTACGTCCGATTTTCCTTCCGTTAGTACGGTTTTCGCACGAAAAAAATCATACGACCAAGACTACGCATGCTCAGAAACAGAAAAAAGTTGCAAAAATATTCAAAATATTACGTCACTTCTGACGTTGAGTTCGGTCGTTAGAAAATTTTTGTATTGTTAGTACGCTCTTCACTTTCGACATGAGACTAGCATCCAACAAAAAAAGGATGTTCTGTCGTGGGAAAATTGGATTGTGTGTACGAGACTTAATACTCAAAGCCTACGTAAGAAACTTACCAGCAAAGCATGTACCTTCTATAACATAGCGGTAAACCAGGGACAAGTGTTAATTTGAAATATCTTACTAAAAAAAAGATTTAAATTCTTTTGTATGGTGAAGATACATTTGTGCGGGTGGCAAACATTGTGAGCTCTTTTCTGTGGTTAAAACCAAACTCCGGGAAAATCCTTGCACTGGAAGGGTTAGCTGCTCATTTGTCTAGGGGTCTGGGTGCAGCAGCTTACTTACCTAACCCCCCACTATGCTAGCTAGACTGCTCCCCTTAGGGCACTTTCACACTGATCCGCTGCAAAAACGCATATGTGATTGTGCCGCTGGTTTACTGCGGTTTTGTCGCTGTTTCACCACGTTTTTCGTTGCTTTCAATGGGAAGGTGCCTTTTTGGTGTGTTTTTTTTTTCTTATGCTGCAAGCAGGATTTTTTTCACCGCAATGGAAGTGCACTGCCCCAGTGTGAAAACATTCATTGATTTTAAATGGAATCATTTTTCTTGAGCTTTTCAGGTGCTTTTTTTTTAATGCAAAATCGCTTGAAAGACTCCTCAGTGTGAAAGAGCCCTTAGCCTCTTCTCCCTTACACTCTAGCGGTCTGAGTTCTTGTGGCTACAATCAAGCAGTGGCGTCATTAGGGTTGGCATCACCTAGTGTGTTAAAGTGGGGTTGGCATGGCATCACCTAGTGTGTTAAAGTGGGGTTGGCATGACATCACCTAGTGTGTTAAAGTGGGGTTGGTATCACATAGTGTGTTAAAGTGGGGTTGGCATCACCTAGAGTGTTAAAGTGGGAGCATATTCCCATGTATGATCTTTACCTATAGGTAAGCCTATAATAAGGCTTACCTATAAGTACAGTAAATATCTCCTAAATGTGCACCTTTTAGGAGATATTTATTTTAGATGCAGCCGGTGACGTCACTGGTGCATGCGCTTTAAAGGAATGGCATACACTTCAGAGACATGCCATTAACAGCGACTCCCGAGCGCATGCGCAGGAGTGACGTCATTGCAGGCTCGGCCATCCATATTGCAAAAACTTGCAAACTCGGCAAGAAGACCGGGTGAAGATGGAAGCGCCTTCAGCGGTGACAGTGCACCGCTGGAGGACTTCGTTTTCAGGTATGGTGTGATGCATACTAGCGCATTAAGACTTAAACTGCCAGACCAAATTTTTGTTTTTATGCAGTTTACTACCACCTTAAAACATGGTGTCACCCCCAGTAGCACCCCCCGGACGGTAAAACATGGTTTCAACCCCAGTAGCACCCCCTCCCAATGGTGAAACATGGTGTTACCACCAGCATCACTATGCCCCCGGTCGTAAAAAAGAAACCGGTGTTAGCACCACCACCAACCTACCCTTCTTCTGGGGTTCTCTCCTATCTAGCCTGCCAGAGTACCCTGCAGGGCGCTGGGCAGGCTAGTGTCAGGGATGGGGAAGACACCATTGTGGTAGGATATCACTTCCTATTTGATGATGTCACCCCTCTGATGGGAGTCACCCGGGTGCGGTCCACAGCCCTATAGCGATGCCACTGACATCAAGACTGAAGCAGGGTACATAGCCGTTAACTAGTGGTAAAGACGCAGAGGGACAGCCCATTGCTGAAGCATAGAGGAGCGCCATCTGTCAGGGAGCAGAGGATCAGGTAAAAATAAGTGCTTTTCCTGTCCCCTAGACATAAACGAGCAGATAACATTTTCAGTGCGGGCTTTAATGTTTGGGCTGTTTATTTGGTTGCACATTTTGTAATAAAGTGGTTGTCAAGGAGGGTCCTGGCTTTGGTAACATATAAAGCCTCAGCTACCAAACCCAAGGCTGTCTGTAGTAATCCTTCTGAGTATTGCACAGATTTTACAGACTCCCAGCAGCCACCCACAGACCGCTGTGTCCCAAAGGGCATAAAGTGTAATGTTTTGGTTTTTGGTGAATCGTATACTAACCAGAATTATTACTTCCCTACTAATGTACTGAAAATTGCCCTACTGGGTGGGAAAGACTTGTCATGAGGCTTGTAAATATTTAATTTTACATTTAAACAGTATTAAACTCAAAAACAAAACCTTTATTATGTCGCAGCTTACATATTCTTGGATGTGATGGCTGCACTTGTTTTCATTTTTAGGCTTTCTTTCTTCTACTCTCACCTGGTGATCCAGCCTGTAAGTCTATTGTTTTTCAGAAGAACAAGTTCTCTGCCAATGTAGCAGTTCAGGTGCTGAGACAAACTAGTTACCACTGACAGGGGTGTTTACAATGATTAGCTTTTATATATTCATGTAAAACCCAAAAGGAAAAAACTGTTGCTTTAACTGCAGTGTTAGCTGGAGTTTGGCTTCAAGTTGTTAATGTATTTAAAACTCCTACTCCATCTAACACAGGGATTCTCAACCAGGGTAATGTGGAACCCTAGGGTTCCTCCAGGGGTTCCTTGAGCAATGGTCAATTTCTACCTCTCAGATAAATTCCCAATGACACCATTGATCTTTTTAGCTATCTGTAAGGGGGTAATTCTTCCCAATGACCACAAGTGGAAGGAGCATTCTTCCCATTGACGATCACACTAATGTATCATGAGTTGTAGATTTTTAATTTTTAGCAGGGGTTCCCCACGACCGGAGAATTATTTCAAGGGTTCCTCTGTGTTGAAAAGGTTGAGAAAGGCTGATCTTTCATTTCCCAGGAACTGACGCTGCTATCCAGGTGCCCCTGTGCTCATTCATCCAGAGTGGTGTCTGTTTAATACAGGAGGTACATTACTGGCCAGATCACAAGGTGAAAGCAGAGGGAAAAATTAGAAAACTGATACACCATATCTAAGGATTGGTAATCTGCAATATACAACGTTTTTGGTTTTGGGTTTAATACCGCTTTAAGAAATGTTAAGCTGAATTTTTTTTTTTTTGGGATTTATACAGATTTAAATCTTACCTACCAGCATACCTATGTTCATTTTAGCTGAAAACGTGGAAATACACTAAAGGTCAGAAAAAAACAAGAGGAAATCAACGTATTAATCAGAATTATGTACCAAAAGGCATCATTCATTAAATGTTAGTAAAAAATTGTAAATTATCAACTGTTTTTTTCCCTTGTTCTTCTGCTTGCTCCTCACCCCTGAGGTCTAATCCTGTCATATGCTTATCATGTATTAGTTGACTCGGGTTAAGTAGGAAGAACATTTGACATGTTCAGCACAAAGGCCAGGCCTGTTGTATACACAGAGGAAACAAACTATGAATGTTATGAAATGAATATAGTATTACGGCAGGAAACAACACTGTGACTTAAAAAACAACAGAATGATAAAAGCTGAAACCGCCTGAACCAGTTAACATGAGGAGAACCATTGAGAGGGGCTGGATATATTCTAAGGTTGCATTTGGTCAAAGATCTCGTTGCACAACTACACTACCAGAGCAACTTCCATTTTTTTTTTTTGCAGAAGATCATTATATAGCACAAATGGGGTCCATGTTATTCTTTATTTCTGTGCTGGTTTGATATCATTTTTTTAAAAAAAGGTAAATGATATTATAGAGGTTTAACTGTTTGAACTTAGTAGTAGGGTGGACAACATTTTAAATGTGTGCTCCCTTGGTGGGCAATAGGAAATGAGTAAGGTATCATTCACGCCTTGTCCATTAAGCTGTGTTAGTAGATGAACACAGGCTCTACACGATTGTTTTCTATGTGCCCTTGTCACACCATTCATGTACGGCAGTGTTTCTCAACTCCTGTCCTCGGGATCCACTAACAGGCCTGGTTTGCAAGATAACTAAAATACATCACAGGTGATATCATTTGCTGCTCAGTGATTGCTGTATTCTAGTCTGCATCTCCCCAAGGTAATACTGAAAATCTGGCCTGTTAGGGTCCTGAGGACAGGAGTTGAGAACCACTGATGTACGGTGATGTGCTCGCGTAAGACTGCACAACTCACCACAAAGCAGGACCCTACACCAGGCTGCGGTGCATACAGTCAAATGAAGTGTCAGAAAAAAGTAAGTAGAACTATGGGCAAAACCGGAAGATTTCCTCTATATTACTTTTCTGGAGGCAACCCAAAATTTGGGATTTCCTTTTACTTTCAATGAGAATGGTTAACAGGACAAATAGAGAGGTCGACTCTCCCTAACAGGGACAAAGGCAGCAATAAAAACCGATAGGGATTGTAATCCACCTCTCCTCTATCCAAAAGGAAAAAAAAAGAAGTTTTGCCTTTAGAAAGTATACACAAAATCAGCGCTGCCTAATCAATAAAGATATAGAGAACGATTGCAGACTTGCATCAAGGGAATCACCAACCCACAATCAAACTTATGAAAAAAATAGGATGCAGCGCAAAATTATAATAATACGACAGTCATAGTCCATTTAACATGCAAATGAGGTATAGAAGGAAGTTCAAAAACATATGCTGTTTCCAGATAGTGGTTTAGTAAAGAAGACAGTCCTCCATCACATTGAAAAGGTGCTCTCCCTTCACCAGCTGGCACACTCCCTCACCTTCATGTTTGACCCCAGTTCCACTAGAGCAGGGGTGTCAAACTCCATTTCATTGAGGGCCGTATTAGCAGTATGGTTGCCCTAAAAGGGCCGGTTGTATCTGGGGTGCTATACGTAAAAAGTGCTGGGTTCAAGAGTACGTTATGTGCAGAATGCTGAACCGAGGTCTATGCTATGTACAGAGTGCAGAGTTTAGGAGTGCGTTACATACAAAGTTCAGGGGTGCGCTATGCACAGTGTGAAACACCAACCCCCTCCCCGAAACTTCTTTGCATCTCTCTCCTCCCTTGCCTGGCACTAGTACCTCCCTCTTTTGGAGGCTTTGCCTCACCTTGCAGGGAGTGCAAGCGAAGGGTGAAATTTGGAGGCGGCACAATGAAGTTCTGCCACATTCCAGCTGCAAAACTGGATGGGAGGGCCACATGACAAGGCCTGGAGGGCCGCATTCGGCCTGCGGGCCTTGTGTTTGACATATGTGCTCTAGAGGGTCAAACACGCATACCCACAAGGGGTTAAGCAGGACTGGAAGTCCTATGATGATGGAGACTGAGTAACCATAGGCGAGATCAGGTAGGGCGTTCTCATCCACATCAATGCCGAGAGTGCATAGCCAAAAAGAGAGAAGGAAATCTAAGTGCACACCGTTTCAACTAAAGAAAGTAGTATTTATTCAAATGCACTTACATACAGATGTCTTGAGGATCGCATAAAAGCAGAATAAAAACCGCCTTAGAACGAAATAGCCGCTCAGACCATGTGGGAGATCAGCCAGGCAGCATGTGTGGGGGACAATGGGTGACGTCAGACAGGCTTTCCTCCCATACGCGTTGCGGCAGCCACGTGCCTTCTTCAGCGGGGTGGAGCCTGGCACGTCACCAGTCTAGACATGCATACTTACGATTGGGAGCTTTCGGATCATGTGCCCACAGTGACAGCCAATCACAGCATTCACATGACCCAAATGCCCACCTCCACCTCCCGGCTTTTAGAACTCTTAAAGGGCTAGGAGGTGGGTGGTGCAAAAGGGTTAAAGGAATCAATAATAAGGGTAATTAGAAACATTCCAGTGAAGTTGTGTGACCATTTTGATTGTATGGATGTCAGACGGTTGGAAGTGTTCAGCGCTCTTTATTAACTTCTGCAGAGATAAACCAGTGCTGCAGATAATCCGTGTGGCGCTTTGCCACATATAGCCAGTGCTGCCAGGCCCGATCTCTGCCCTGTCCGTGTATTTCGCTGTGGAAGTTAGTTAGCCTTCATTTCTGTACTTTTAACTAGAGTGTTTAAATCAACAGGAATTATTTCTAAGCAAGAATAAAGAGCCTCACAGCTGGCTGGCTTCGTATCAGTAATAGTCAAGCTGTTTCTAACGTTGGCCACGTTCCTACAAGTATTAACTTGAGCAATACAATAACATTGTAAAATGGTTTTGCATGTCACCAACATACTTATGTGCTTTTTGTAAGTATGCGACCACAGGTTTTTCAAATTAAAGTGCAGAAAAGCATTTAACATGCATGCTCCAATTTCTCCCACCTCTTTCTTATTACTTGCTGTGATAATTATCTATAGTGTTTTAGCATAGTTTTTTAAAATAAGAGTTAACCTTTTCAGAGACTAAGTGGTTATAGTGCCAAAGGTCTCCACTGTCCATTGACACTTGTATAAAGTTGGCTACACTCAGCTGACTGTGACATATCACAAGGGCGTATACAGCATATTCATCAGGCTGAATGCCATGCAGGTCTTGACCTTGTTATAGACTTGTTTCTTTGTCAGTGGGTTTGTGCTTTTAAAATCAAGAAACATTTTTTTTATTTTATTTTTATTTATTTCAGGTACTTCTATAGCGCTGTCAATTTACGCAGCGCTTTACATATACATTGTACATTCACATCAGTCCCTGCCCCCAAAGAGCTTACAATCTAATGTAATTTTCATTCAATATTTAGTATTTTGCCAATTTTTACATCAAAACGGATATACAAAAAAAAAAAGTATCAAATAACAGGAGAAAAAGGACATAATGTCTCGATATCAAGAAAAAATAAAAAGTGAAATATATAGTGTACATGGATTATATATGCTTGCTATGTTCCAGCCCAATCACTAAAATCTGATATAAGCTTTAAAGCAGTTCTTCAGCCTTTTGGATAAAAAAAAAGTCAGCAGCTGTCCTCACCCGAACTGCTTTTCGGTGGTCTTCAGCTTCCCGGCATGTATACTATGGGCTGTGAGTCCTTGCAGCCTTATAGCTGACTGCCCCCTGTGCATGCAGGATCTGCACTGTAGTCTTGTGGGACCTGTGACTTGACAATCTGAGTGGGAGTGGGTATCTGCCAAAACCAGGTAGGGTGAAGTTTCGCTTTAAGATCCTAATTTATTTATTTCAGGTACTTATATAGCGCTGTCAATTTACGCAGTGCTTTACATATATATTGTACATTCACATCAGTCCCTACCCTCAAGGAGCTTACAATCTAAGGTCCCTAACTCACATTCATACACATACTAGGGACAATTTAGACAGGATCTAATTTACCTACCAGCATGTCTTTGGAGTGTGGGAGGAAACCGGAGTACCCGGAGGAAACCCACACAGGCACAGGGAGAACATGCAAACTCCAGGCAGGTAGTGTCATGGTTGGGATTCGAACCAGCAACCCTTTTGCTGCCAGGCGAAAGTGCCATCCACCACACCATTGTGCCACCCGAATTAATTTCAAAAGTTGTTTCCAGCTTTCATTAAACAAATACCTGGTGATCCTGCCATTCAGGTACTTCTACAGCGCCGTCAATTTACATATACATTGTACATTTACATCAGTCCCTACTCTCAAGGAGCTTACAATCTAAGGTCCCCAAACTCACATTCATACATATACTAGGACCAGTTTTTAGACAGGATCCAATAAACCTACCAGCATATTTTGGAGTGTGGGAGGAAACCGGAGTACCCGGCGGAAACCCACGCAGGCACAGGGAGAACGTGCAAATTCCAGGCAGGTAGTGTCGTGGTTGGGATTCGACCCAGCGACCTTTTTGGTGCCAGGGAAAAATGCTAACCACTACACCATTGTGCCACCGCAGTTTATGAAACACAATGCTAATAAATTAAATGTCTAAATTAAGCCTTGGTTCACACTGATGCGATTTCGTATTCATTCCAGAATGCATGGAATTGCATAACAAGGGAAATAACATAATTTTCTACACACTATGCGAATTTCGGACGGGAATTTTCATTCGACGGCTGATTGTCTGAAATTCTTATTGTTAGTATGCCCCTTTCGACAGCCGATTTTGATTTTTTGTAAGACAAAAGCTGGATGTGCAGACTAGAAAAATGTTTTCGTACGGCAACTCAACGTCCGATTTTCGTATCATTAGTGTGGTTTTCGTAGGAAAAAAAATCGTACGATCATGACTACGCATGCTCAGAAATGAAAAAAAACATGCAAAGCTATTTAATGCATTACGTCACTTCTGACGTTGAATTCGGTCATGCAGTACACTTGTAGTGCAGAGTGGACTTGCCTTTAGGCCCCTTTCACACCAGGGCCGCCCGAGCGTTTAGCAGTAAAACACCGCTAATTTGCAGTGCTTTACCGGTCGTTATAGCGGCGGTGCACTTTTAACCCCCCCCCCCACAAGGAGTTAAATAGGGGTTAAAAGTTCCGGTTAGCGGCGCTACTGAAGCGGTGTTCAGTGCTTCGGGAGCGCTGCCCCATTGTTTTCAATGGGCAGGGGCGATATAGGAGCAGTGAATACACCGCTCCCACACCGCTGTAAAGATGCGGCTTGCAGGCCTTTTTTTACCATCCCGCAAGCACACCGCCCCAGTGTGAAAGCACTCTGGCTTCCACACTGGGGTGTATTGGGGGGAGTTTTTCAGGCGCCTTTTAGTCGCTATTTTTAGCGCAAAAGCGCCTGAAAAACGCCTTGGTTTGAAAGGGGTCTTAGTAAATCAACCCCATAGTGTCTTTCTTGCGGCACACCTGAAAAGATTTAACGATTTTTATGGTGAAGAACTTATTTATTTTTATATATATGTTTAATTTTAAATGTAATGTGAAGGATGTGCCTGCTATCGAGAGCAAATCAGATTGAAGCGAGGCTCCAAAGTCGGCAAACGGAACAAACAAATGGAACGTTCTCTATTATTATAATATAATTAGAGTGATCGCACAAGTCTCGCATTATGAAACAATGATTGACAGACTGACAGAGATTGCATTTTTATCTATGTTACTTTTTTAACTTTTGCAACATTGATTTACCATTTAATTTTTCGATACGTTCATGGTTTCAAAGCGCTAGAAATTTTAAATATTTTTCAAAACTCCCATGGCACACCTGTAAATCAGTGTGCCACGGCACACAGTTAGGGTCCTTTCACACTTGCGGGTCCGTTTTGATGGACTCTGTTGCTCAGCAAGGATCGATCCGTTGATCTCTGCTGAGCTGGCGGATGACAGCTCCATCTCTGCTCACTATGCAGAGACAGAGCTGTCAGAGCCCGGGGAATCGGACGAAAATGGATCGCTAAGATAGGGTTTCCATCCGTCTGGATTTAGCGGATCGGAGTGGATCAGATGTTAGCGGACATGTCACCGCTGACATCTGTCTAGAGTTGTCACCTCACCCCTTTAACCACTTGCTGCTGACTATAAGCAGCGACAGCATGGCTCTGTCCCGCAAATCGCCACTTATAGTCATCACTCACGGGCACGACGGCGAGGGGCGTTGTGAGCGGGGACGCACGGACTCGATGTCTGCTGGTGACCCCGCGATGGCCTGTGACAGAGCCAGAATGGGGAACCGCCGATGTAAACACGGCAGTTCCCCGTTCTGACAGGCGGCATGTCAGAGATCTACTGATCCCTGTACTGGGGATCAGTCAGATCTCTGGTGCCCCTGGCAGCCCAGCCCCCCATACAGTTAAACACACACACAGGGAACACAGTTAACCCCTTCATTGCCCCCTGCAGGTTATCCCCTTCCCTGACATTTATACAGTAATCAGTGGACATTTTAATTTCTGGTCACTGTATAAATGTCATTGGTCCCAAAAAAGTGTCAAAAATGTCCGACATGTCCGCCCCAGTATTGCAGCCCCGATAAAAATTGAGATTGTCGCCATTACTAGTAAAAAAAAAATTGTAAAAACTCCAGAAATTAATTCTCATGGTTTTTAAGCGCGGCAACTTTTGCGCAAACCAATCAATAAACACCGATTTGCGTTGTTTTTTTTGCAAAATTGTTGCTCTTTTTATGTTTACAGCGGTGATCAGAAATGATGCAGAGGGGATAAAATACCACTAAAAGAAAGCTCTATTTGTGGGAAAAAAGGACGCAAATTGTGTTTGGGTACAAAGTCGCACGACCACGCAATTGTCAGTTAAAGCGACGCAGTGCCAAATCACAAAAAATGCTGTGGTCCTAATGTAGGAAATCCTTCTGGTCCTTAAGTGGTTAAACCCGAACACATATGAATTACACAGGTTGTTCTGGGGCTAATTTAATGCAGATGAGGCACCAAGTGAGTTTAATTACCACCTTAATCAGCCACAAAACCTGTGTAATCAATATGTGTTTGGTTTTAAAGGGATGAGGTGGCAACCCTACATCCGTTGCTCCATAGAGGAGAATGGAGGTCCGGCTGAAAAACTGACAGGCGGACCTGAACGGTCCATACGAGTGAAAGGGGCCTAAAGCCCCATACACACTATTCGATTTTCTGTAGACTTTTGTCTTCAGATTTACTAAAACCATATAATAGGAGGTCAAACCTTAGGAGTTTCAATTAGCATGCAATCAGGCAGGCCCTTGCACTACATCAGTGGTTCTCAACTCCTGTCCTCGGGACCCACTAACAGGCCAGGATTGCAGGATAATTGAAATGCATCACAGGTGATATCATTTGCTGCTCAGCGATTGCAGTATTCTAGTCTGCATCTCCCCAGGGTAATACTTAACATCTGGCCAGTTGGTGGGTCCCGAGGACAGGAGTTGAGAACCACAGCACTGTACGAGGCTTTAGAGCAGTTGTTCTTAACGCCGGTTCTCTGGACCCACTAACAGGCTAGGTTTTTAGTATTACCTTGGGGAGATGCAGACTAGAATACTGCAATCACTGAGCAGCAAATGATATCACCTGTGATGTATTTCAGTTATCCTGCAAACCTGGCCTGTTAGTGGGTGATATCACCTGTGATGCATTTCAGTCATCTTGCAAACCTGGCCTGTTGGTGGGTCCCGAGGACAGGAGTTGAGAACCACTGAGGAATCACTGGAGTCACAGCTGTATCCAAAACACTTTGGAATCCCATTAAAGTCGCACCTTGGAAGGACTTACCCTTGAAATGAGGCAGCACAGTGGTGTAGTGGGTAGCACTTTCACCTAGCAGTAAAAGAGTTGCTGGTTCGAATCCCGACCATGACACTACCTGCCTGGAGTTTGCACGTTCTCCCTGTACCTGCGTGGCTTTCCTCCAGGTACTCCGGCTTCCTCCAACATTCCAAAGACATGCTGGTAAGTAAATTAGATCCTGTCTAAATTGTCCCTAGTGTATGAATGTGAGTTAGGGACCTTAGATTGTAAGCTCCTTGAGGGTAGGGACTGATGTGAATGTAAAGCGCTGCATAAATTGACGGCGCTATGCAAGTACCTGAAATAAATAATAAATCACACTAAAAACCTCAGTCAAATCGCACACTGTGAACCAAGGCTAATATTAGCAATATAATGCAGATTTATGTATACAGCCTATATTATTTTGCCCATGTTTATACAGTATTCATAAATAGTGAAATGTGCTTAGAAAAAAAAAAAATACAGATCTTTGGTATATGTCACTTTTCCTGGGACAGACTCAAGTTGTTAAACCAAAGAGGCGTTACTTTGCTTATTCAGGTGGAGACAAGGGAGAGGACGGATGGGCTAGGCCCGCAGGGATATGCAATTAGCGGACCTCCAGCTGTTGCAGAACTACAATTCCCATGAGGCATTGCAAGATCCTGACAGCCACAAGCATGACACCCAGAGACAGAGGCATGATGGGACTTGTAGTTCTGCAACAGCTGGAGGTCCGCTAATTCCTGGGAGTGCGATGGATAACAAGCAGAAGACAATTCCAGTAATTCCATGTGCTGATGAGTTATTTTGTGCTCAGAGAGACTTTAGTGCAGGAAAGGTAAGCTATGGAAGCTTGCTATGTAGTAAAAGATAACAACCAGGGCAGAGAGAGGCTTAGCTGACTAGTAGGGGAGGAGGAGAGTTGTGTAGGTTAGAGATGGAATTTAATGGGAAGTCAGCCAAGAGATCTGAGACAGAGAGAGGCGGGGACACATCTCCAGGAGAGATTTATAATTGCATAGTCACAAGCGTATTTTATATAAACTGCTTTCTAGACGGCTGTAGCTGGAAATATTGTCCACAGACACTTTGACAGGGACACATAACTGCTAGACTAATGCCACTCATTTTGCCTTCATGTATTATATTTCACTGCACTGACGCAGAGTGTTATGGAAACGGAGGTGGATTTTGGCGAGCCAACTCCAGCGCTAAACTTTTTCTTAATTGATGGCGTACAATTCCCTGGAGAGTTGTAAGCTGGAACATTTAACTGACAGTGTGTAAGCTGAACATTTTAAGAATCGTGGAGAAGATGCGGTGGAATGCGTCAGTATAGCCCAGCTATTGAGATGGCAACTCTATGTGCAAGGGTTGCGATTAACCCTTTCCTGCCTACCGTGCGCATATATATGCGGCCTCACGGAAGCCTGTCTTTTTCCATAGGGCTGCATATATTTATTTATTTCAGGTACTTGTATAGCGCTGTCAGTTTACGCAGTGCTTTACATATACATTGTACATTCACATCAGTCCCTACCCTCAAGGAGCTTACAATCTAAGGTCCCCAACTCACATTCATACATATATTAGGGTCACTCCACAGACATGCTGGTAGGTAATTTAGATCCTGTCTAAATTGGCCCTAGTATGTGTATGTATGAATGTGAGTAAGACCCCCTTTCACACCAAGGCGTTTTTCAGGCGTTTTTGCTCTAAGATTAGCACATAAAAAGCGCACCAAAAACTCTCCCCATGCATCTCAATGGATGCTTTCACACCGAGGCATTGCGCTTGCTCGGCGTTGCTAAAAGTCCTGCAAGCAGCATCTTTTCAGCTTGTTTTGTGCGCTCAAAATAACTCTTCAAAAACACCCATGTCCATTGAAAATAATGGTAAAGCGCATGAAATGTGTACTGAGGCTGTGGAAAGGTCACACGATTGAAACACAAACGCTTGAAAAGCGCTTAAACGCCATTAGAAGGGCGCTATTTATAGCGCTTCAAAAGCACGGCAAAAACACACACTAAAATCATGGCGTTTTACAGGCTTTTTTCCAACAGGGTGGTGTTAAAGGAGCCTTAGGGACCTTAGATTGTAAGCTCCTTGATGGCAGGAACTGATGTGAAAGTACAATGTATATGTAAAGCGCTGCATAAATTGACTGCAATATATAAATATCTGAAATAAAATAATCATTTAGAGAGGATCTAATTTACCTACCAGCATGTCTTTGGAGTGTGGGAGGAAACCCACGCAGGCACAGGGTGAACATGCAAACTCCAGGCAGGTCGTGTTCTGGTTGGGATTCAAACCAGCGACCCTTTTGCTGCCAGGTGAAAGTTATATCCACTACACCACTGTGTCGCTCTTATATGTGAATCTCTCTTCGTGCTGGGAGGGCGCCCAACACAGAGACTGGGCTCTCACCGAGAGCCCTGGGTCTTGGACTAACAATTGGGACTCTTGGTTCCAGGTCACCTGATCGCAGTGATAGCCGCTGATTGGCTTTCACAGTGATCAGTCACTGTGAGCCCGTCTCTGTCCAGAACGCATCTGGACTGTGTTTCTATGTTGTGAACCGGCCTTTAGGCAGGATAAAAAAACACAAACTGCGCACCATTGTTTCTGGGCTGTACTATGGGTACAAGCAACAACTAACATATACTTATGTGATGCCACTGCGATCGTCAGGAGCAAGAGACTTTATTTTGTTCTTTCGTGGTAAATTATGGTAATAGCAAGAAATGTGCAGCTAACTTTAATTTTTTCTTTTTTTACTATTTTGGGCCAGTTTTCTGTTTTTATACTATTAAAAAAAAAAAAAAAAAATCAGGAGATCACCAAAACAGAAGCCCAATTCGCCCTGAGAAATACAAGGTATAATTCACCTGGATACACAAGGTAGTTGTGATGATATGTAGAACTTTGTTATACGCTTAACTAACATATGTCAAAGTTGCAAAATTGTGCTTGGGCATTAACATTTCTTTTACCCTTAGACAGGAAGGTGTTAAAGAGGAACTTCACCCCCTAACCTGTTTTTTTTTTTTTTACCCCCTCTTACCTGTCATGCAGCATTGTCCTCAGTTCACATACTCCCCTGCCCAATGTATCCAGCATTGTCCTGCTGCGATCTTCTGCTCAGGTTTAACAGCCCAGATCCCACACTGCAATCTTGGTTCAGAGGCAGCTTTCCCTTAGTGCAATGGTTCTCAACCCTGTCCTCAAGTACCCCCAACAGGCCATGTTTGCAGGTTTTCCTTTATCTTGCACAGGTGATTTAAATCAGAGTCAATGGCTTGGTATTTTGGACAGCTATTTTCTCTAAAGCCTCGTACACACGGGACGACGATCGTATACAACAGGTCGTACTAACGACCGTTGTATGCGATATCGATCGTTCGTACGCGCGATTAGAACAGCTGACATACGGCGGTCATACAAGGGAGTTGTATGAGAAAACTAGAAAACTTGGTCGTACCAACAAGCGCTCATACGACCGTTGTATTGTGTGTACAGAGCAGTTGGTCCAACAAGTTGTATTGTGCTCAGAAGTCAGGAACGGCCGGATGCTAATTACATGCACCTGAACGTTCTTCTGTGGTCGTACGATCGTGTAGTGCAGTCAGTATGCAAATTACATAATCCAACATACGATTTGCAACGAACGTACATACGATCGTCGTCCCGTGTGTACGAGGCTTTAAGAGAAATTCCCAAAACATGGACTGTTGGGTGTACTTGAGGACAGGGTTGAGAACCAATGCCTTAGTGTACTCACTCAGAGGCAGGAGAGAGAAGGGGGGGCTTCAGTCACAGACAGGGATGGATGGTGGACTCACTCACCCCTTGTCAGTCAGGACCTCTCATCCAGATCTAACTGCAGCTGCTGGGCTTCAAATTCCCTGCCCTACTTTCACTTTCTGAAACCAGGAATTGGGGGCAAGGGGTGGGGGAATTATTAGTATTGTTAGTGATGGATTTGGGCAGTGTGAAAGAGAGTGTAACAGTCTCGGCTTAGACAACTGCAGCCAGCAAACCTGTTGGGAAGCCATAGGGTGGTCTGAATAATGTATCCGGGTTTCAGGCGGTCTGAAACCCGGACACATGATTCAAGACCTGAACTGTCAGTGTGAATCCCGGACAGGTGCTACACACCAGTTCTGCCCACTGGCCTCTGTTTGTCGTACTGCAGCTATCTGGGATATGTGATGTAGTGGATATCCCAGGAGGCTGTTGGAGCAGAACGTGCCAGTGCCATGGGCACGGGGACAGGGAGGTAGACTTACCAAAGTGGGTGAAGGTCCGCTTTAAGCTAAGCAGAGCGTAGAGTTTTTACTGCAATAATATCTTTGTGTGTCACAACATATGAAATATGGGAAAAACATTTCAGAGTGTCCTGGAAGTTATAATTATTCAACTACTAATGCAATGTTTATCCATAAGATAAAATCTTTATAAAAACTGGAAGAGAAAAAGTGCTTGATAAGAACTACGAGCAGCTCAGATGCTTGCTTTCATTTTTAAACAGTATCAGAGAAAGAAAAGTTGGCATGTAATCATGGGGGAGAAACAGACTATTTTCTTCTCAGAATTTTTTTTCTAGATGAGCCTTAAAGCAATATTAAACCCAAAAGCAAACATTTATTATATCACAGCTTACCAATTCTTAGATGTGATGGCTGCATTCCTTTTCTTTTTTAGGCTTTCTTCTATTTTCATCTGTTGATCCAGCCAGTAAGTCTGTTGTCAAAAGAACAAGCTCTCTTCCAGATGTATGTTTACAGGGATGAGATAAACAATATAACACAGGCAGGGGTGCTTACAATGACCAGCTTTTATTTATTCATGTAAAATGTTTATCCCAAAAGGAAAAAAAATGTTGTATCTGAGTATAAAGTGTGTGCTGGAGTTTGGCTTCAATTTTGGTGTAAATCTGCTAGTACATCTAATACATGCAACAGCATGTCTAAATTATAGGAATGGAGCAGTAGTCTTCAAACTGCGGCCTGGGGGCTGGATGTGGCCCTTTGTTTGCCTTTATCAGGCCCTTGAGACACTATTTCCCCCACTGATACAAGGCACTTTTCCTTCTGCACCAACAATGGGGTACTATTCCTACCACTGACCCCAACAATGGGACACTATTCCTACCACTGACCCCAACAATGGGGCACTATTCCTACCACTGACCCCAACAATGGGGCACTATTCCTACCGCTGACCCCAACAATGGGGCACTATTCCTACCGCTGACCCCAACAATGGGGCACTATTCCTACCGCTGACCCCAACAATGGGGCACTATTCCTACCTCTGACCCCAACAATGGGGCACTATTCCTACCGCTGACCCCAACAATGGGGCACTATTCCTACCGCTGACCCCAACAATCCACTGACACCAACTGCAGGGCCCTATTCTTTCCATTGACACCAATGATGGGACACTATTCCTTGCCCTGATACCAACAATGTGGCACTACTTCTCCCACTGATACCAAATTATGGGAAAGCATTCCTCCCACTGACACCAATGATGGGGCCCTATTCCCACTGAGGTTAATGATGGGGCCCTATTCCTCCCAATGGAACCATTGATGCGGCCCTATTCCTCCCAATGACGCTAATGACAGGGCCCTATTCCTCCCACTGACAGGGCACTATTCCTCCCACTGACGCCAATGATGGGGCCCTATTCCTCCCACTGATGCCAATGACAGGGCCCTATTTCTCCCACTGACACCAATGACAGGGCCCTATTCCTCCCAATGACGCCAATGACAGAGCCCTATTCCTCCGAATGACGCCAATGACAGGGCCCTATTTCATGCTGTAATACCAACAATGAGGCAGTTTTTCTCCCAGATTCTCCCATGTAGTTCTGGGCTGATTCCTCACCATTCTCATGATCATTAAAACTCCACAAGGTGAGATCTTGCATGGAGCCCTAGACCAAAGGAGACTGACAGTTATTTTGTGTTTTCTTCCATTTGCAAATAATCGCATCGACTGTTGTCACCCTCTCACCAAGCTGCTTGGCGATGGTCTTGTAGCCCATTCCAGCCTTGTGTAGGTCTACAATTTTGTCCCAGACATCCTTGGACAACTCTTTGGTCTTGGCCATGGTGGAGAGATTGGAATCTGATTGATTGCTTCTGTGGACAGGTGTCTTTTATACAGGTAACAAGCTGAGATCAGGAGCACTCCCTTTAAGAGAGTGCTCCTAATCTCAGCTTGTTACCTGTATAGAAGGCACTTGGGAGCCTCAAATCTTGCTGATTTGATAGGGGATCAAATACTTATTTCACTCATTAAAATGCAAATCAATTTATAACTTTTTTGAAATGCGTTGTTCTGGCTATTTTTGTTATTCAGTCTCTCACTGTCAAATAATAAATAATAATTAACCAACCATTAAAATTATAGACTGATCATTTCTTTGTCAGTGCGCAAACGTACAAAATTAGCAGTGGATTGAATACTTTTTTTTCCCCCTGTAAACCAAATATATCACAACTCTTATTTTGTTTTTAGAACGGACTACAGAATTAGAGTAGATGAGATTATTTGGGATATATCACTGCTATTACCTATTGCATTTCATCTTTTTTTTGTGTGCGTCTTAGCCCACACTGTTACATAAGCCTGACAACCTGCTTTAATACTTACCACATTTACATTTATTACAGCTGTGCAGAATGTGGAGAGTACCCGAGATATCTTGAGGGCACGTTCATAATTCATACATTGCACGTGGTTCTGTTACACACATACACCACAATGTGAGTTCATGCAAACCACAGTTTTCAGCTCCTTTTACAATGGTCTTCTCCCTGTGAAGCCTTATAACGGCACACAAATGTGAAATGGAATTGTTAATATACCATTAATATTCACTTAATCTGATTTTATTTTTCTCCATTTGGTCTTTTTTTTTTTTTAAGTGATTTGTTAAACTTGCACACACTGAGGAACCTGAGGTTTTTCTTTTTAATTGCCGTGAAATGAAAGAGCAGTAGACTGCTAAGTAATATTTATCACATTTTTATTAACGGTCTCTTGAAGTCAAATGAGTTTTTCAAGCTTAATTGGTTGCCCGGTTGTATTTGGTTGCTTTTGCTTGGTGTGCACCAATTTTCCTGCATGTGTACCTCTCCTTAGCTATTTCATTATTGAAAATTTGTAACCTTACCCCCAGCTAATTCTCCTCTCTGCCGGCCGGCCATACATAGATCGAAATCCATCCAGTTCAGCAGGGAGTAGCTGAATTACGTTCCATGTATGGGCAGGCTGGTTGTACATACGTTGATCTATTCATTGACTTGTGTGCAACCAGCCTGCTGGAAAACCTTTTCTTGATCGGTGCTGCCGGCATTGCTATTCAGTTGGCGGGGAAGTCTCACCACTGTAAGAATATAGTGATGCAGAGGGAGGCAATCAAGCCATTTTATTTTGTTCAATCCGCTGGTTCGCGTACCCAGAAGCAAGAAGAGGACCATAATGTCAGCTCCCTCAGCGTGACCGACTCGGGCATCGGGGGCCTCGTTCTAAGGCAAGTATTTCATAATATGTTAGTATGCGATGCATATTAACATATTATGCTATTGTCTTGCAGGATTTTTTTTTTTTTTGCAGGCGGGTTTGCTACCGCTTTAACCCTGTCATGCCGGCCCTGCGTTCATTCTTTTTCTTTTCTGACTCCAGGGCCTTTCTATTAAATAAAAATATCATAAGACAAGCAGGCTTGAAAGTTTTGGACACTTTCCAATTGGTCTCTAGCTTTAGTACCCCATAACTGGGAATATTTTCAGCACCACATTTATGCCTGTAGTAATTGATGATGATCTCCATAATGACTGCCTTTACAAAAATAGAAAACCCCCATATATAAGAAGTTTTGACCGTGAGCAGTTCAAAACTGTTGTACAGATTGCATGAATATATCGCGTGAAGTTTGTGGATTTTGCAAGTATTTATATAGATCATTCAAGTTGCTGCAGAATGAGGATTGTGGAGCATTTTCCATATTCTAATACAGGGTTTCTCAACCAGCGTTCCATGGAACCCTAGGGTTCCTCCAGAGGTTGCTAGGGGTTCCTTGAGCAATGGTCAATTTCTACCTCTCAGATAAATTCCCAATGATACCATTGATATTTTTAGCTATCTGTAAGGGGGTAATTCTTCCCAATGACCACAAGTGTAAGGAGCATTCTTCCCATTGACCATCACACTAATGTATCATGAGTTGTAGATTTTTAATTTTTAGCAGGGGTTCCCCGAGACCGGAGAATTATTTCAAGGGTTCCTCGGTCTTGAAAAGGTTGAGAAAGGCTGTTCTAATATAAATGATGTAAACCATTAATATAATATTATATACATTTCATAAATCATATCATTTATAAAATGATCTATATCTTATATTAATTATCCATCTTGCGCTAGGTGTTACCAATATTATGTTACTGGATTACATTGTGTTTTTTTGCATGTGAGAGTGATGAAAAGTTGCCATTTCAAAAGTTTTTGTGCTGTGCCTCTAAATACACAGATGGGATACATATAAGCGTTCTTTTATCTGCCAAAGGATTTGCATTTGCATCCAGTTATAAGATTTAAACAAGGTCATCCAGTGCCCAGGGTGAAGAGAGATGGTGAATCACCCCCCCCCCCCCCCATAGAGTCCCCCTTTATATCGGATGTCCCCAGTAGATTCCCTCTTTACATCAGGTGTCCCGAGTAGAGTCCCCCTTTACATCAGGTCTCCCCAGTAGGGTCCCCCTTTACATCAGGTGTCCTCAATAGAGTCCCTCTTAATATCAGGTGTTCCCAATAGAGCCCCCCTTTACATCAGGTATCCTTAATAAAGTCCCCCTTTACATCAGGTGTCCCCAATAGAGTTCCTCCTTTACTCAGGTGTTCCCAATCTCCTGAGTTGTTGCGCGGGGGGGGGGGGGGGGGGGGGGGGGGGGGGGGGGGGGGGGGGGGGGGGGGGGGGGGGGGGGGGGGGGGGGC
>BLSH010536470.1:1482018-1493065 GCA_018402905.1 Glandirana rugosa | reverse complement strand
CCGCCACGGCTCAACCCGCGAGTAGGGCGAGGGGATCCCCCTTTACATCAGGTGTTCCCATGCTCCCAAGTTATTGCCCCCCCTTTCCCCTTGTACTGGAAAATTGGTACTCACAGCGCCTCCTCCCTCTCTCCGGTTATGTGACAAGTCACATGACAGGGGAAGAGAGGGAGAAGAATGCAGTCTGCCCTCCTTCCTCAGCAGTGCAGTGCTGAGTCTGAGGACAGTTCTGGCTCTTTTCCACCTCATGCAAGATTGAGTAGAAAGCTGTCCTTCTGACAGGAATGACACCGCAGTCATCCCTGTCAGAAAGGAGCGGGATGAGCGCCCAACTCGGCACCGCCGCCCCCCCCCCCCCAACGCACCCCCACCTCCTGTGTAGGTGCCCACTCAGCCCCCAGTCCCGGCCCTACCTGCAACACAGCACAGCCAGACAGATGACAGCACTTCTCATTTATAGACTGTAGAAGGAGTACAGAGATTATTATTATTATTATTATACAGGATTTATATAGCGCCAGCAGTGTGCGCAGCGCTTTACAAAAATGAAGGCGGACAGTACAGTTACATCACAATTTGGTACAAGAGGAATCAGAGGGCCCTGCTCGTTAGAGCTTACAATCTAAGAGATGTCCTTTCTCTACTCTAATCCAGATGAGTGGACAGTGATGGAGTAACAAGAGACTGATATGGTTATCTCAGTGCTCACTCTGCTCTCCTCCTATCAGCACAGTTCCTGCCAAGATATTTGCATACAGCACATCTTATTGGCTCCCAGCGCTGCTCTACTTCTCCCAGTATCAGTGCTTCTGTATAGAACAGGGGCCCTCAAACTTTCCAAAAAAGAGCCAGTTTACTGTCCATCAGGCATTAGAGGGGAGACTATGGCTGTAGAAGATGCCTTGGCATCAGTGGGGGTAAAAAGTGTCCCATCACTGGTTTTAGTGGGAGGAACAGTACCCCATTGTTGGCATCAATAGGAGATATGGTGCCCCATCATTGTTGTCAGTGGGAGGAATGGTGCCCCATCATTGGTGTCATTGGGAAGAATGGTGCCTTATCATTGGTGTCAGTGGGAGGAGTAGTGTCCCATTGTTGGTGTCAGTGGAAGGAATTGTGCTTCATCACTGGTGTCAGTGAAAGGAATGGTGGTCCATCAATGGTGTCAGTGGGAAGAATGGTGCCCCATGATTGGTGCCATTAGGAAGAATTGTGCCTTATCATTGGTGTCAGTGGGAGGAGTAGTGTCCCATTGTTGATGTCAGTGGAAGGAATTGTGCTTCATCATTGGCATCAGTGGAAGGAATGGTGGTCCATCAATTGTGTCAGTGGGAGGAATGGTGCACTATCATTGGTGTCAATGGGAGTATTAGTGCCCCATTGTTGGTGTCAGTGGGATGAATGGTGTTCCATCATTGGTGTCAGTAGGAAAAATGGTGCCCTAGCATTGGTGTCAGTGGGAGAAAAAGTGCCCTATTGTCGTGGGAGGAATAGTGCCCCAAGGACCGGGAAAGGGCAAGCAAAGGACCAAATCCAGTCCACAGTTTGAAGACCACTGGTATATACGATTGCAAGAGGCTGAGAGCAAGTCAAATTCAGGTACTTACACTTTTATTTTGTGCCTTTTATGTCTTCTTGGAGTTCAGCCTCAATGACATGAATACTGCATTGTAGCAGGGTGCAGATATGGGACAATCCTGTCTGTTGGAAACGCTTAGCCTTTATACCATGGCCTTTTATTACATGACTGAATGACTGTCATGCTTGATTAAATAGACTCCTGTCTTGACAGCCATACACGCAGTTAGTGCCTGGAACCCAGGAGGCACCGAGTGCAGGATGAACCCTGCCAGGCTGTATTTAGCCCATTCTCTTGTGTCACTTGTACATGCTGGATTGGTACTTGGCAAGTCGGTAACATTGATTAATCTATAGCGTACTCAAGCTGCACTGACATTGTTATCAGGCAGTGTTGATTGCTGCACAGCCTGTAGAGGAACAGCGATATATTGCATTAGATGTGACTGTGATGAATTGAAGCAGAACAAGGGTGGTTTTACTTCCCCTGACTGAACTGCTGACTAGTAAAAGGTGCAAGTCCTGTGTATTATTCAGCTGGCTGGATAAGAGGAAATAATGTAATTGCTGACATCACTTGTAATGGCTTCCAGCATTTCCATGCATCACTTAACTCAATGGGAGGTGAGAATGGGAAGAAGAGTTGCAGCCCCCTCCAGGGCACAGCCTGCACTCTCGCCCCTACTCTGTCGCCAACACATCCATACAGCTTCCCATAGAACCCATCATTGAAGAGCAACTCCACTTTTGTTAAGGAAAAAACTATCCCCTCTGGGTGATCAATGTACATTGCAAAGATTTTGTAAAGCCCAACTCTTGGAAGAGAAATAAACCCATGCAGTGAGCCTCCCCCCTCCACACTTCAGTGGTTAACTGCTCATTAGGTCAAGGGGGAATGAAAAGGCTGTATTACTTCTTACATTACCTGCGGCCAGCTCTGGTGCTCTCCTTCACTCCCTGCGGTGCACCGGGTTGAGTGCGGGTTTTTCATCGTCAACATGTACAATGTAGAGGTATTAACCCTGTATATCCATGGAGGAAGCAGGAGCACAATCATGGCCAGCAGTGCTTTAGAGAGGAGGCTTTGTGGGACCGGTTGCATTGCTGGAGGGACCCTGCTGGAGCAAGGACTAAAGCCTCGTACACACGATGCGACGGTCGTACGACCGAACGGCAAAAATCGTATGTTGGCTGTTGTACCTCGCATACTGATGTGCACTAAGCGATCGTACGACCAAGGTTAACGTGGGGACGTGCTATGAGTGTATAAAGAGGAAGTTCAGGTGAATGTGATTTGTGAATTAGGAACGTAGGTTTACATGAACGGACCCTTCCGGCCGTTCCTGACTTCTGAGCATGCGTGTTTTTTGCAGGTACAACTTGTTGGAAAGCGGAGTTCCACACTTTTTTTGTTTATTAAAAGTCAGCAGCTACAAAAAGTGTAGCTGCTGACTTAATAAACAGTAACTTACCTGTCTCCCGGTCCAGCGGCGGCTGCTTCCGAAGCCTCGCTCGTCTCCCCCCTCCTCCCGACGGCCCCGCCATTCCTAGTGTGGGCACCCAGCCCGGCTTCACGGTTGGGCACCCACTGCGCATGCGCAAGTCGCGCTGCGCATTCCTAGTGGCCAGGCAATCTTCTGGGACCTGTGACGTGTCCCAGAAGATTGCCAGGAGGGAGGGGCCTCCTAGGAGGAGAGGAGGAGTTGCCTAGGCGGCCCCGAGGCAGAAGGTGGAAGAGGGACAGGAAGTCCCTCTGATACCTGGGGATACACTCCCCCCCCCCCCCCAAAGAAATGACATGCCAAATGTGGCATGTAAGGGGGCGAGGAGTGCTTAAAGCGGAAGTTCCATTTTTGGGTGGAACTCCGCTTTAAGCACAGAAATCCAACCAGATTAGCTGACATTTTAAGGGTCAGGTTTACTTTCAGGACTACGTTGATATTAAATGTCAATAACTGATCAGTCTTTACTGGAAAGTTTTGTTGTGGAATTTACGCCAATTTCTGCACCAATAACAACCAAGCCAATTTCCAAGTTGAAAACCAGTGTGCTATGGGATGCAGTATTTCAAACATTGGTGTTACTATTGCCACACCTTTATTTAAATAAGCATTTTGTGGTGATAAATGTTTATAGCGAAGGATTTACTTCATTTGACAGAAGCAAGGAGCAAAGAAATGTTTCTGATCCATATATGTCCTTAGTTGAAACAATAACTTTACTACAGCTTCTTGTGGTACAGCTGTTTACCTAGACACCCGGAATTTCCGTTTGTCTACGTCTGCCTCCACCAGGAAACATGAACGCCCCTTTCATATTGGGTGGATCAGCCCACAGATCCCCTGCTGATCGGAGCGGGTGGACAGAGCTGCTGATGGGGCGGCCCGGTGTAAACGTACTCCACTGTCTGTTTACACCCGACTACCTCCGCTCCGCCTAAAAAAGAAGAGGCCAGAGTCATATTCCATTTTTATTTTTTAGCGGACCCGATCTGTCTGGAGGTAGGCGGGTGTGAACAGACAACTCGCCTGTCCATAGGGATGAATGGACCTTCCATTCCGGTCTGCCTGAAAGACTGACTAAATAGAAGGAATGGTCACACAAACCCCTACATTTTTCTAAATTTCTTCCTCATGCACACTGTATTCTATTGACACTTTTTTTCCTCCTATAGGGGTTTAGCAGCTGCAAAAATGCAGTAAAAAGCCACATTTTTGCATGCACGTTTTATGTGCGTTCTCACATCTGGTGTCAATATGTTTTATTGGCCAGAATTCTGGCTATTAGTGTGCATTAACGCAGGAACGTGCCTATACTTGCCTAACGTTACGTTTAGAAGCTTTTCAACATTTTTATGCTCAAAAGCTCCTCTCCTGAATGCACAAGTGATTAAACCCCTCTAAACGCCTATGGGTGCTTGGACACATGGGGGATTATTTACTAAAACTGGAGAGTACAAAATCTGGTGCAGGCCTGCATAGAAACCAATCAGCTTCCAAGTTTTAGTGCCAAAGCTTAATTGAACAAGCTGAAGTTAGAAGCTGATTGGTTACCATGCACAGCTGCACCAGATTCTGAGTGCTCCAGTTTTAGTAAATCAACCCCATAATGTAGGTAAAAGCAGAGTCGTCGCCCCCCCCCCCCAAAAACATATTGTAGCTGCTGACTTTTAATAATAGGACACTTACCTGTTCTGGAGTCCAATTATGTCGGCACCGCAGTCAATGATTCCATCAGCTGTCGGGCTCTGCCGCCACCATTGCCGGTAAGGTAACCCGGCATTGAAGCCTTGCGGCTTCACAGCCAGTTCCCTACTGTGCAAGTGCGAAGGCCCGGCAGCAGAGGGAGGAGGAGGGGGCCGGACCTCTGACGTACCTCGCCGTGGCGAAGTCCGACGGAGGTGGGGACAGGGTACCTGTCAAAACAGGTACCCGCGACCCCTCGCCCTGAAAGGTGCCAAATGTGGCGTGGGGGGGGATTCAGATAAGCTTTCCACTTTTGGGTGGAACTCCGCATTAGGACCCCTTTCACACTGAAGCGATGCTAAAACTGCTCCTAAACCGCCGGCCGTTTTTATGGTGCTTTAGCTGTGTTTTAGCAGCACTTTTGTGGCACTTTTTGGGCGCTAGCAGGCCGGTTTTTTTAAGGCCACTTTGCTAAAAAAGACTTGTTTTGCGGTCGTTTTTAAAGAGCTTTTAAGGCTGAATTCAATTCAATGGACAGGGGCAGTTTTGGAGCGCTATTTATTAATTTTTTTTTTCTAACGTCCTACAAGTGCACCGCCTGAGTGTGAAAGCACCCATTCAAATGAATGGGAGGCAGTGGATTTAGCACTAAAACGCCTGAAAACTGCCTCAGGGGTGTTTAGAGACAGAAAAATAAAAATCTCTAACGCCTGTAAAAGCAGGGTTTTTGAGCTCAAATGTGCATAAGGCCTTAAGCCCGTACACCTGAGTGTGCTTAGCTCAAAGCTCCAAACACTCAACATCCAAAATCTCATGGTTTTTTTTAACGGTGCCTGTTTAAGCCTGAGTGTAGTGTCACTTGAAGCTTGTATCTTAAAAAAAAGCGCATGCGTTTCTGTTGAACTGCAAGCTTTAAGCATAAAGTGTTTTTGGTCTTAATAGACTTCAGTGGGAACACAAGAAAAACACGTGAAAAAGCAAATTTTTTACCCCTAGTAATTAACTTTCCATTGGCTAAAAATAATTAAAAAATGTTCAAGCAAAAAATCCCTCGACCACAACAAAAAAAGCTTGTGAAAACAACCAAAGAAGCTGAACTCAAGTGTGAATGCAGCCTTTAGGGCACTTTCACACTGGAGCGGGGGGTGTTAACTGTAAAGCGCTGCTAATTTCAGCTGGCTTTTTACTTTTTGCTATAATGGCCGATATATATTTTTCTTCATATTTATGGTAAAAAAAAAACAAATTGCGATTGGTGCTTATTGATTGGTTTTCACAAAAGTTGTCACGTTTGCAAACCTTGAGAATTAATTTATGGCATTTTTACTATTTTTTTTTTTTTGCTAGAAATGGCGGCGATCCAAGATTTTTATCGGGACTGTGATATTGCAGCGGACATGTCGGACCTTTTGACATGTTTTTTGGGACCATTGACATTTATACAGTGATCAGAAATTTAAATATCCACTGATTACTGTATAAATGTCATTGGCAGTGAAGGGGTTAACCTGCAGGGGGAGATCTAGGGGTTAACTGTGTTCCCTAGGCGTGTTCTAACTGTTAGGGGGCTGGGCTGTCAGGGGCATAAGAGATCTAACTGATCCCAGTGACAGGGATCAGTAGATCTCTTACATGCTGCCTGTCAGAATGGGGAACCGCCGTGTTTACATCGGGGGTTCCCCGTTTTTCTTCTTTGCCAGGCAATCGCGGGTAGCCAGAGTGTGGCGGCCACCCGCTAGCGGCGCACGAGCAAGCCAATGTTTATAGACAGCGATTCGTGCTACGGCGCCACTCTGCAGCAGTAAATGTACGCGAGCTGGTCTGGAACTGGTTATTATACAAAAAAAAATATTCATATCATTATGCTACTAGCATTAGTAAATAGGAAGGTATATTATATTTACTTCTTTTAAATTTTTTTTTTTTACATGTCTTCAGTTATTTCCTGGTTTCTAGGCCTAGGCAAATGATGTTATGCATCCCAGGAGTCTTCAGTAGGGGAGGAGGTGTTTTCTCAGCTAAGCAAATTCTCCTGCCTGTGTAGCGTCGTATTTTGAAACTCCACAAAAGTGGAAATGACGTACTGTCGCCGCCATATTGCTACACCCGCACTCGTCCGCAGTAAGGATACAAAGAGAAGGTGGCAAGCGGACATCTTTTTACACCCACTGGAGTTTTTAATTTCACACTTATTCTTAACAGTAAATGGGGCTTACATATTGAAATACATTATATAGAAATTACGTGACACGGTTTTCATGTTATATTTTAAAAGCAGCGGTGTTCTCTGACATTTCCTAAGCAGTTAGACTGCCAGGCTTGCCGCTGCTTAATATAACATGAAAACCGTGTCACGTATGTCTATATAATGTATTTCAGTATGTAAGCTCCGTTTACTGTTAAAAATAAATGTGAAATCAAAAAATCAGATGGGTGTAATAAGATGTCCGCTTGCCCCCTTCTCTCTGTATCCTTAGTTTGGACGAGTGTGGGTGTAGCAATATGGCGGCGACGGAACGTCACTTCCGGTTTCCATTTGTGTGGGATTTCAAAAAACGACGCTACACCTGCATGCCTGAGCTAAGGGCATATGGATTCCAGGACATAAATTCTACATGAATCATGTGCCCTTACTCAAGATGGCCTCAGCCAGAAATGCAAAGGGGGTGTTTTCAAAGAGATTTCTCAGCAAACTAAAACATTGAGGCATGGATGGATGGGTGAGTTTGCTTTGAATATTAAAATGAATTACAGTAAATTATGTTTTTGGTTTGTGGTTCTCAGATCCAGTGTAGGTCTGCTTTTATACTTAATGTACAGTAGATCACTTTATTTATATAATGAGCAAAACTAATCAATAGTAACATGCAAAAACCCATAGCTGTAAATCTCCAATTATCATTCATTGCTATGTCTATACCAGCTGATGAAAGTTAAAATGCGATTGAAGTGTGACTGGCCATCATTACTCTGTTCATATTCTATAAATAAATCCCCGTGTGTGTTCTCAAGGTGGCAAAACTTCCACAGCCAGTGTTGTTATTCCTGATGTGCTGTGTGATTTGGACTTTGCTCACTGAAGGAAATGCAGTCAAGTGTATGACATGCAAAGGGCAGAAATGCGCTTTTAAAACCAAAGTTTAATTTGCTGATATTTTGCCTTCCTGGTTACTTCTCCCCAACCATGAGCATGCTAATTACAATTTTAAAATAAAACATTTCCATTTTTATTAGGTTACCTAATTTTAAATTCAGTAATGTCATCACTGGGTCTCTGTGCTTCTTTATGCAATGCAGGCAGGTCATGGCTGGTGGAAGAGGTCAGCACTAATGTAAGCCGTGGACTGACTTTTAGGAGGAGACATGCAAATTTGCAAATTGCCTTGATGGGTGGATGTTAGTCTGGAGAAGTGATGGTTCCTGAACAGACTGTATTTGCATGCAGACTGCCCTGGGTAAAACCCCTATGTGATGCTGAGCCTCCACGATTGAAAGAACAGAAAACAAGTGCATGAAAGGGGCAGGCCAGGTACAGTAAGAGCTAGATGATGCTAGATGACCTCCAGCCAGGAAATGAGGTGACCACTTTCTGACTTGACTTATACAGCGCCATCAATTTACACAGAGCATTACATCAGTGGCGGCTGGTGAAATTTAAGGATGGGGGGCGCTGGACCCCGCCTTTCATTTTGACCTCTCACACTTCCTATAAGCCCCACCCCTTATAGATTCCACCCATTGTGTCTGGACTATACAGCCCAGTATCACCAGATAGGAGTATAAAGCATCATCAGATAGGGGTATACAGCATCACCAGATAGGGGTATACAGCATCACCAGATAGGGGTATACAGCATCACCAGATAGGGGTATACAGCACCACCAGATAGGGGTATACAGCATCATCAGATAAGGGTATACAGCACCACCAGATAGGGGTATACAGCATCATCAGATAAGGGTATACAGCACCACCACATAGGGGTATACAGCACCACCACATAGGGGTATACAGCACCACCAGATAGGGGTATACAGCACCACCAGATAGGAGTATACAGCATCATCAGATAAGGGTATACAGCATCATCAGATAAGGGTATACAGCATCATCCGATAAGGGTATACAGCATCACCAGATAGGGGATATACAGGTATCACCAGATAGGAGTATACAGCATCACAGATAAGGGTATATAGCAGCATCAGCAGATAGGTGTATTCAGCATCACCAGGTAGGGGTATACAGCATCAGCAGATAGAATATACAGCCCCTCCCCCCTCCCCGAGCTCGCGGCACTGACAGAAAATCCCCCCCCCAGGGGCAGCGAGCGGTGTCTGGCGAGTGGGAGCTAAACCCCCTCCTCCTCTGAGAAAGCCGTCCAATAGGATCGATCGCCAGACCATTCACATGTGAGAAGAGCCTGCGACCCACCCTGGTGTGCATCCAGGGTCAGCATTTCTGTGGAGTTCTGGTTTGTATGTGTATCCACCTCTGAGCGCAGCAAACTCTTCACACCTATGCAGCCATGTGAATGTAGCCAAGTAAGCCCTGGTTCACATTGGTGCGTTTTGGCATGTGATTTGATATGTCAAATCGCATGCCAAATTGGCAGCAATGGTACAGTCCAAATCGGTGCATTTGTGGCGTCGAACTGATTTCCAAAAGTAGTTTCTGTATTACTTTTTGGCGATTTTCAGGTGTGATTTCCATTGACATCTGTGCAGCAACCCGCACAGATGTCTGCGAAATCTCACCTGAAGTTGGGACTGTAGTGCGGGAAGTCAGCTGAACTCGTACCATTTCATTCCCGGACCAATGTGAACCTAGGTTGACTTTCACACATGAGCCCCACCTCCATACACAAACAGGAGAGGAGAGAGGGCTTGATCTACTCCTCCTCCTCCCGCCCCCACCCCTCTGTCTGCCCATCCACACTCCAATCCCCGGTGGCGTTCTGTGCCTCAGGAAAGGGATGTGTGGGCTGGAAGTTCAGCAACCACCAGATACTTCATGGATGAAAGGTTTTGATATAGACAGTGTACCTGCGCTTAGGATTAGTGAAAAATTAATCTAAAATATTATGAATGTACACAGTGAGACTGCTGCCTTCCTGTATGTTTCCTCCTAAGAGGACCCTTTAAGTATATAAAAATTATGGAAATGGCGCTGTCTCCTTGGCGTGTCTGTGTAAGTGTTCCTTTAAAGATGTGTGTGGGCCTATGTCTTTGGCACCCTTATTCAAATTACCATGGATGGAATACAGAGTGAAAAAAAAAAAAAAAAAAGTCAGTAAATGTTCGTAAATGTCCGTAAAACATAAAATGTGTAAAAACACCTAAAATCACCTAATAAATAAGTACACGAGAAACAGGCAGATATAATACAGATAAAATTAGGGATGAAAAATGTAAAAATAGAAATTGGCGAATAGTTGAAAATATCGTTCGTAAATGTCCGTATGTCAGTAAATTGCCGTATGTTCGTAAATGTCCGTAAAAATAAAAATAAAGTGCTGTGGTGCCAAAAGGTGCAAAATCAATCACTGAACCTTAAATATTGTGCAATGGTTAAGAAAAAATGGGGTCTCCAAGAGTAGTTGTGTCCGATTGCGCTAATTCATGCTGCAATAGGTATTGGTGTTTCAGAATCAGTATCTTTCTGCTATGCGATTATAACTCTTTCCATATCTTTATTTGAACAAAAACAGTGATCCTTCTGTGAGTAATCCTTTGTTCTCATCAACACAGGCTAACGCGATTAAGTACGACGTTATCCATAACCACAAAGTCTTAGTCATAGAAAGACGATACGCTAATATTGAGAAAGGTATAGAAATAAATATGTATACTTTGTAGACCATTCACGCCCTTGTATGCCCTCTCGTGTGCACCTTCAGAGGAATGATGGAACTTATTCGTGCCTTCAGTGAAAAATAAATATGTGGTTTTCCTAATGAGTGTCTTCCTAGTGACAAAAACAAGTTTATTTCTATACCTTTCTCAATATTAGCGTATCGTCTTTCTATGACTAAGACTTTGTGGTTATGGATAACGTCGTACTTAATCGCGTTAGCCTGTGTTGATGAGAACCTCTGGGGTAAAAAAGAATTGGTAACGTGTTATAAATTCCAAGTCACTAACTAAAACGTGGAAAACCGTGGTGTCGTGAAATAAAAATAAAAATGCCTGTAAATGCTTGTATGCCGTTAAATGACTGTATGCCTGTAAATGCTTGCTATAAAAGTTGATAAGCGGTTAAAGATAAAAATGTAAAAAGTAGG
>BLSH010536470.1:1444871-1482008 GCA_018402905.1 Glandirana rugosa | reverse complement strand
CCTCCCTCCCCCCTATTGAAGTCAGTGTCTGGCACCTACCACTCGAGTGAGTGGGTTCCTACCTCCTAGTCCGTAGTTTTGGAAAGTCATATATTTTTAATACCTTTACCGCGACAGAGGAACCGCACAGACACTACATTTTTCATCCCTAATTTTATCTGTATTATATCTGCCTGTTTCTCGTGTACTTATTTATTAGGTGATTTTAGGTGTTTTTACACATTTTATGTTTACGGACATTTACGAACATTTACTGACTTTTTTTTTTTTTTTTCACTCTGTATTCCATCCATGGTAATTTGAATAAGGGTGCCAAAGACATAGGCCCACACACATCTTTAAAGGAACACTTACACAGACACGCCAAGGAGACAGCGCCATTTCCATAATTTTTATATACTGAAAGGTTTTGATGCCTGATCCTCCATCCTTGGGTGAGTGAGCTCACCATCCACGGTCTGTGACTGAAGTTATCCCCCCTCCCTCCCTTCTCTCTCCTGCCTCCAAGCGAGTGAGCACACTAATGTAAGGGGTGCCCTGTGGACTCTGATGTAAGGGGGGCTTTGGGAATCCTAATTTAAGGGGGAGTGCTGAGAACTCTGATGTAAGTGGGAGGTTTGGTGAGCAGAAACTGCCTTACATCACAGTTCCCCTATACTCCAGAGTCCACAGTGTTGTGTAGTGGTGTGCCGCTAAAGTGTTTGGATTTGGCTTGAGGAAAAGGTGGCAACATTAATGAGCAGGTTGTTCTATTAAATGGTGTATTGAAAAAAAAACAGATTGATGTAAATACTTTTTCCTTTTAATGTAAAAAATATATAAAAAAGGACAGTGTTAAAACTTTATTAGTAGGGGACATAAAGAAGAGAGCCCTATTTGTCAGCACGGTGGACACATAGGCCAGTCTCCTGTCCTCAGCCCATGGCTAGCTGTCCCCTCTTGCTCTCCCACAAAATGTGCCAGGGTAGGCCTCACTCAGACACCAGAGTATGTGCCAGGGCAGGCCTCACTCAGGCACCAGAGTAATGTGCCAGGGCAGGCCTCACTCAGGCACCAGAGTAATGTGCCGGGCAGGCCTCACTTAGGCACCAGAGTAATGTGCCAGGGCAGGCCTCACTCAGACACCAGAGTAATGCACAAGGGCAGGCCTCACTCAGACACCAGAGTAATGCGCCAGGGCAGGCCTTACTCAGACACCAGAGTAATGCGCAAGGGCAGGCCTCACTCAGACACCAGAGTAATGCGCCAGGGCAGGCCTTACTCAGACACCAGAGTAATGTGCCAGGGCAGGCCTCACTTAGACATAGGGTTGCCACCTGTCCGGGATTCACCTGGACAGTTCGGGTTTTGAATCATGTGTCCAGGTTTCAGACGCCAGAAACCCAGACACAATATTCAGACAGGAATGGGGCTCAGGACAGTGCCTGATAGGAGGGTGAGGGGGCACTATGCAGGCCACATTACCATTCTCTTTGGAGTGCCCAAAGGTCTCCCAGGTCTGCTACAATCCTATAGTGTATGCTAAAAAAAAAATTTTCTGCTGTGCGCCGCTAAAGTGTTCGGGTTTGGCTTGAACAAAAAGTGGCAACCCTACTTAGACACCAGAGTAATGTGCCAGGGCAGGCCTCACTCAGACACCAGAGTAATGTGCCAGGGCAGGCCACACTCAGGCACCAGAGTAATGTGCCAGGGCAGGCCTCACTCAGGCACCAGAGTAATGTGCCAGGGCAGGCCTCACTCAGGCACCAGAGTAATGTGCCAGGGCAGGCCTCACTCAGACACCAGAGTAATGTGCCAGGGCAGGCCTCACTCAGGCACCAGAGTAATGTGCTGCCCTTAGCAAATTTGTATTCAGAGTTTTTCACTCATGAGCTACTTCTCCCAGGCACTCGCTCAAGTCAAATTTGAACTGACCCACTTTGCTTGCTCACCATAACAACATCGCAGTACAAGCTTGCCCTCTCATAACCCCACCCATGAAATTCATTGCAAATTTGCCTGTCCTGCCCTCGTGACGTGGGCCGCTTCGTGCCATTAAACTTTGAGTTGCTGTAAAACGACTGCCTATTTTAGACGATAAAGCAGTTAAAGCTATTTCCTTTTACTGCCTGTCGCTGCGTCTGGCGCCGGGCCAGCAATCTGGTGTGTGAAACGCAGGCTAACCCTGTCAGTTTTCCTGAGAGAAAACACCAGAACACCGCTCATTTTTACCTTCCCCTTGATTAAAAGTAATGGCCGTGTCTTCAGAAATGCCAGGCATGAGCAGTATTTGTTTAGGGTTTAGACTATTCCGTTTATTAGAGCGCTTTCGCTTGCGCTTGGGTCAAGAGTATGATTTGTGTATTTTATAAACAACTGTCTGCTGTTATATCCTATTGGTTTGCCGTATTACGCCGCCATATGCTACGAACAATTAACTTACAATTACACTTTAAATATACAAGCTGTTACAATCATTTAAGGGAAACCTCTAGAACCTTTTGCCCTCACAAATACAGTAACTAAACAATAAAAAAAACGCCATTTTTAGTTGCTGCGATACAGGTTATGCTGAAAATACTTTTCTGATTTGATTTTAATTTTAGTTGGTGAATTTGTTTTTCAGTAAGTTTTCACAGTGATTTTCCAAGCTGTTAAAGTGATAATGACCCTCGGTTTGTAAGCACTTTCAGCAGCTGATTTAACCATTTATTGCCTTGTAATCCTTTCCTATGTTCCAAATTGGGCTGTGCCATGACCCTTGCCCGCATGTTTCCTGTTTGAGGGTGGCTCCTTGATCTTGGGGTCACCTTTGCATGCAGAGACTAGACTTGTGTCTCCCTACTACACGGTGTACATTAACCCTTTCACTGCCTGCGCTGTAAAATCATTTTGAAGATTGCATAAAACCCCTAAAACATTATATATTTTCTGAAAGCAGACACCCTTAAAGCACAGGTTTCAAACTGGGGGCACTCCAAGGCTGACAGTTACAAGCATGACTCCCACAGGCTGAGGCATGATGGGACTTGTAGTTCTGCAACAGCTGGAGGGCTGCCAGTTTGACACCCCTGCAAATAAAATAGTGGAAGTTCCAATTTTTTGTTACATAATATTGCCGGAAAGAAGCAACAATAATATAACAAACACCATAAAATTGCCACATTGTTTGTTTGGTAAAGTACACAAGATGAGGTTGCACCAAGTAAATAGATATCCAATATGTCAAACCCTAAATCTGCATGCATCCATGAAATGGCCACAAACTTCAATACCCTATATTTTATATATATATATATATATATATATATATATATATATATATATATATACGCAATGCTTTGAGGCACTTTCACACTGGAGTGTGGGGGGGCTAGATTCAGCGGCGGTATACAGCTATTAAAGCAGGCGCAATGGCGCCTATATGCAGGCGGGAGAGGGGTTAAAAGGGGTTAAGAACAGCGCCATTCTGCGCTTCCGAGGCGGGGTTCAGCTGCTTCGGGTGTGCCGTCCATTGATTTCAATGGAGGGGGTGGTGGAGGAGTGGTGTATACACCACTTAGCGCACCATTCCAAAGATGCTGCTTGTAGGACTTCTTTTCTTGTTCTGCAAGTGCACTGGGGGAAAGGGGGGGGGGTTTCAGGTGCTGTACAGGCGCTACTTTTAACACCGCAGCACCTGTATAGTGACCCAGTGTGAAAGGGGTCTTAACTGGTTCCGGATCGGCTCGCGTACATTTGCTGCTGCAGAGTGGCGCTGTAGCGTGAATCGCCGTCTCCAGCAGTGTGGGCACGGGTCCGACAGACTCTCATGTCCGCCGGCTACCCGCAATCGCCTGGCACAGAAGAAAAACAGGGAGCCGCCGATGTAAACACGGCGATTCCCCGCCCTATCATGCGGCATATAAGAGATCTACTGATCCCTGTCACTGGGATCAGTTAGATCTCTTATACCCCTGGCAGCCCAGCCCCCTCACAGTTAGAACATGCCTAGGGAACACAGTTAACCCCTAGATCTCCCCCTGCAGGTTAACCCCTTCACTGCCAATGACATTTATACAGTAATCAGTGGATATTTAAATTTCTGGTCGCTGTATAAATGTGATTGGTCCCAAAAAAAGTGTCAAAAATGTCCGACATGTCTGCCCCAATATCACAGCCCCAATAAAAATTGCAGATCACCGCCATTACTAGTAAAAAAAAAAAAAAAAAAAATAGCAAAAACGCCATAAATTAATTCTCATGGTTTGTAAACGCGGCAACTTTTGTGCAAAGCAAACAATAAATGCCTATCATGATTTTTGTTACCACAAATATGAGAAAGAATATAAATCGGCCAAAAATTATGAATAAATTAGATTTTTTATATATTTTTTTGTGGATACGTATTATAGCAAAAAGTAAAAAATATTATTTGTTTTTTTAAAATTGTCACTCTTTTTGTTGTTAATAACGGTGCTCAGAAGTGACGCAGAGAGGATCAAATACCACCAAAAGAAAGCTCTATTTGTGGGGAAAAAAGGGCATCAATTTTGTTTGGGTCCAATGTTGCATGACCGCGCAATTGTCAGTTAAAGCGAGGCAGTGCAGAATCGCAAAAAGTGCTCTGGTCCTACAGTGGGAAATCCTTCCGCTACAGGTCATCAGTTTAGCATTATGGAGGGGGTCTGGTGCTAGGACTATTGCTCTCGCTCCAGTGTGTGCAGTGATATGTGGCATGTGTATCGCAGTCGACATTGTCATGTGTAGATGCCCCTGACGTGCAGGTTTACCTTTGTTCGAATGTGCTTGTATGTGGGGGGCTTAAAAACTTTTTTTTTTTGGGGGGGGGGGTTGGATTTAATGCGCTTGGGTCTAAATTTCATTTTTTACAGTGTTTTAAAAAAATTTCTTAACCTTTTTTTTTTTATTGCATAGGGGACAAAAGCCCAAGAATTGTTGTCTGGAAAACACCTCTCTCTGTCTATCTCTATAACATAAGGGGAAGGTGTTCTGTAATCCAGCATGGGACCAGCGACTGGGTCGCTGGTTTGAATCCCAACCACGACACTACCTGCCTGGAGTTTGCATGTTCTCCCTGTGCCTGCGTGGGTTTTCTCCGGGTACTCCTGTTTCCTCCCACACTCCAAAGACATGCTGGTAGGTAAATTAGATCCTGTCTAAATTGGTCCTAGTATATGTATGAATGTGAGTTAGGGACCTTAGATTGTAAGCCCCTTTAGGGTAGGGACTGATGTGAATGTACGATATATAGAACGCTGCGTAAATTGACAGCGCTATATAAGTACCTGAAATAAATTAAAAATAAAATGGGAGATCTGATAACACTGTGTGATTCCAGTGCAGCAGGGGTAGCATTGTCTGCTCGCTACAGGAACTTATGGAAAGTTAGGAGCTCACTAGATTTCTGGCAGGATCAATTTTTTTTTTTTTTTTTGGCCCTACATATTTTAAATCGGATCTTCACTGCCAAACCCATCCATAAATGTCTCCATACTTTATTTTGTTGAGAAATCACTTTGAAAAAAAAAAACCGCTACCATTTCTGGCTGTGACCATCTTGAGTAAGGGCAAATTATTCATGTATCATTTACTTCCTGGAATACATCCTCCCTTAGATCAGGCAGGCATGCATGCAGGAAAGTGTGCTTAGCTGAAAAAAAATCCTCTTCTCCAAAACATGGGGAAATTAATTCTATGGACAATGCAGACCCCTTTTTCCAGGCATTGCAATCCTCATTCTCATTCTGCATCATGCAAGCTTTTGTTTGACAGGGTAAAGCTAATACTGCCATACATTAATAGATTTTTTTTAGTTCAGCATGGATGGAGGAACAGATTTCCCTATACATGCTATACAGTGCAGATGGACAAATCCCACTGCTGGGCTGTTAGAATACCCAAATAGCAACTGCATCTGGTTAGGTACAGTTGCTGTTTGGTTGACAATTTTCCACTGAGCTCCTTTGATTTTTCAAGGATGTCAGGCAAGATCAAGCAAACAAGGGCACCCAGTAACTGAATGGTGGCCAGTGTATGGCAAGCTTTAAGCACTGCTTACTAGTTTCACTGCAGGAGAAACAGCTTAAAAAATCAATAGATACAGTGGCTACAGAAGACCAGCTACAGAAAAACAGCCACAGCCTCAACACTTTCCTATTTAACAGCGCTCATATGTCTAATGGGAAAGTGAATTGAAAGTAGACTAGAAGTGGGTAAACCTTGGGTCCACCTTCTTGGACTCATTTGGCCATTTCTAGGCAAGCATGTCATGCATCTTTAAGTCACTTTTTCCCACGTGCCTGTTAACTTTCCCATCAGCATCAATAGGAAATTGTGGGACGCCTTGCTTTATGACACCATGATTTGGTCTATTGTTGTAGCGTGTATGGTTAGCATTAAACCACTCCCAAGTGTTCCATTTCCAAAGGGTTTAACAGATTTAAAGTCTTGTCCCTCAAAGAGTGTCTCTTAGTTGAAGAATTGTCTTTTAATACTTTTAATTGACCTGCATATGTTGTCATCTTCCTTGCCTCATTGCAAACATAAGACATCAGCACAACATGTTACAGCCATGGGTGGTAAAAGTGACATAAAGCTTTGATGATGTTCCCAGCATGATGAAATTAAAAGCTCAAAGAAGCAGTACTTTTTTTGCAGATATGTTCCATCAAGAGCTGTCATTGTGGAGCTGTTGATATGAACGGCATATATGAGGCACCACAGGGAATGGTTTGACCAAGATCTTTGAAATAATCCACTTCACATAGGAAAGTAGAAGGAGGCTTACTAGTACCGGCAAGCCCATTTTCTAAGTTTCATCTGCAAAAGATATATGTAGGCCCATAAAGCAAGTTGTATTTTCTACTTTTGTCCTTTGAGAACTGAACTCCTTAGTATTCGTCTAGTTCAAATGCGAAGGCAGGTAAGTGAGAAAATGGTCTGCAAGAGTTAAAAAACATTAGGGAGAGTGTCTCTCTAGATGTGCATGCTTGCATCAGTAGTCTTCTTTAGGCCTCATTCACACGGCTGGATTGATTGATGCAGGATCTTGCTGGTGGGAAAAGTCCATAAGGTAAGCTGCTCCTTACCATACACATTGCCAGCATGTGCAACCAAGGATACTTAACTACATGCAGAGCTTCAGGCCAATGATTGGTTCCTACACCAAGCTCAAACCTTGTCCACATGTACGTATGAATGCTGTAGGTGCCCTCCCTTGACTTATCCTCCTGGTTATCACTCCATTAAGTTCATAACACCTGGAACACCTCCACACACAGGCCTGTGTTTTCCTTGGTCCAGGTTAGGGCTCTGGAAATCTATCCAAACCCGAATACCCGGGGCCCATGTTACATGGGGGTCTGGGTCACCTGGTGCAAGATACCTGAGAGGGGTTCTTCTCATTGTCAGAAGGGTGATTCCAGTCCCATAACCAACACCCACACCTGAGCCAACCAGGCTTGCGCAGACACTTCAACTTTTCTTCACTTTTAGTTGGATCTAACTCTTCCCACCCACTAATGTAGTCCTTCCTTCACTGAGACAGTAATGAGGTCAGGTTTTGCTTGCTTGAACATTACTTGAGTTCTTCATAAATAAACAACTTCAGTGGTCAACAGTTTGGTAAATTCTTCTGTGTATATACTGTAATCACACATGTTTGTCCATAACATCTGATATCCGTAGTGCAAATTCTCTGTGTCACCACTTGGATTTTAGAATGCCAATCTACATTGGACATGCGGGGTGCTGTGGTGCTACTTATAGTTCAGGACATGCTGCTTATTTCTCAATAGGCTATAGGCCTCCACTGGTCCTTCAGGGTTTCCCCCAGGTTCCGAGGGCCGAGAACTTTCTCCTCACACTGACAACATTCTCTAAATGACCCAGAGGTGACTCCTCCCATCTCAAATATAGGCAAGGGGTGGCACTTGTACACAGGAATTTACCTAATTGAGGAGTGCCCATAAATAAAGGAGAACACCAAAATGAATCTCTGCCTACATGGCAACAATGCATGTGTTGAATAACCTCAGTTGATCCTTAATGCCTGAAGGCCAAGGTCATGCCACGCATGTGCCAGTTCGTATGGAAGGTTCATTCATGATGTAATGGTAGCTGTAGATCAGTAGTGCATAATCAGCCCAAAGCAGTGGTTGTGGTTGAGGGTACATTGCGTGTATACAGCGTACAATGCTCAACACAACAATATGGAGCCCAGCCCAGCTGTGTAAATTGACCTATTTCCTTTTATACTGCTGGGTACAGATGAGTACACAACTATACACAGTACTCATCTGTATGCAGAGTTTTTGACACCTTTTTTATGAGCCCTTTGGGTTGAGCCAAGCACATTAGAAGAATACTGGAATGCTGTCTTTCTCATGTCAATGGGACTGCAGACTGTCTACCTGCATTCTTCTCTGGATTTTATGTTGTAGCTGCTGCTAGTAAGTTCATAATAAATATATATTTTATTGTATGGCCTAATTGTAAGGGAAAATTAAAATAGGGTTACCGTGACGTTAATCTGAGCAGCAAGAATGACATCACTGCTGTCTGTTGGCCCCATTACTGAATGTAAAATAGAGCGATGAAATCTCTCAGACATTCTGCTGCAACCTATTGAAGTGTCTGCCTAGTACGTCCATAGATGACATCATTTAACCCCTTCTCCCTTCATAAACAGGGTATCCTTGCGGGTTTTCCATATTTCATTATAAAACATCAGCAAGTTCACATTGTATGGCGTTCCCAGTAATTATACAAATAACAAGGCAGGCACAATTCTCTTTCATTGTGTTTCCAAACAGCTTTATGTTTTAATGCCAAGGCTGTCTGTAATTTAAAATGGATTTTCTTTTATAGTTTAAATACCAATTTACATTTAGCATTTTTTTATTCACATTTATAAACACATTTACTTGGCATCTCAGTTCTTTGATTCTCTACCTGACACCTTTCATTATTCATGGCCTCCATGACAAGGTTTCCTTTAATAGATTGCTGTGCATATAAACTGGATATTAAAGATTACAGATCCTGCTTATAGGCTCATTTTTGGAAAGTGAATACAAATCTCTCATAGGAAAGCTGATCTCCTACAACAAAGGGAAGAATTCGAGTGTAATTGATGAAATGTCAGTTTGGGGTGGATGCTGGTGTGTTAAAGGAAACCTGTGCTGAAAGAACTATTAAAGTAAAATTCCAGCTAAGGCCTATCTCATACCTCCCAACTTTTTGAGAGTTGGCAACATGGCTATCCGCAGGTAGGGGCGAGGTCCCCCCTTAAATCAGGGATAGGATTGGGGGTTCCCCGCTAGGTCCTTATCTTCTTGAGCAATGTATGCAGTTTCTGACAGTCTCTTGGGCCATGTATGCAGCCTCTGATCATCTCTTGTGCCATGTCCAGCCTCTGATCGTTTACTGTACCATGTCCGCAGTCTCTGACAGTCTCCTTTACTATGTTCGCAGTCTCTGACCGTCTCCTGTACAATGTCTGCAGTCTCTGACCATCTCCTGTACAATGTCTGCAGTCTCTGACCATCTCCTGTACTATGTCTGCAGTCTCTGACCATCTTCTGTACTATGTCTGCAGTCTCTGACCACCTCCTGTATTATGTGCGCAGTCTCTGACCATCTCTTGAACTATGTCTGCAGTCTCTGACCGTGATAATGTGATAATGTGATAATGACATTGTCAAAAAGGGGCAGAGCATGGGTGACGCTTATGGTCTGCAAGAGTATGTAGGCATAGGACAAACCCCTTGCCACGCCCACTTACAAAAAATAAGATTAGTTAAACCCACAAGTGCTTTTTTTTATAGATCAGAGCTAAATGAGGGACAAATGAGGTGGAAAGAGGGACTTTGTTCCAAATCAGGGACAGTCTCTTTCCAAACACCTATACTAACTAACCTTGAGGAACACAAAACCCAAGCAGGAATGGTTCCCTCACCCACCTTTAATGTGTGGATGGGGGAATCGGGCATTTTTTTTTCGTTCAGCCTACCGGTTGAACATAAAAAAAAAAAAATCGAATGTATGGACTGCCTTAATCATCCAATGGAGACAAACGTTCCTGGGACAACCGGTGGGATGGAATCTCCCCACAAGTGTGTCCCTCTTACGGTAAGTTGAAAATCTGTGTACTGAAAACTTCGGGCACCAAAACTCCCACAGCAACAACAGTCACAATTATTTCCCAAAGCTGAACACTAACTTATTGGTATAAATTATATTTGGACTATTACCTAAACCAATTAAATCTCTGTTATATGCAGCAGTTTTATTCAGAATAAAAGTCTCTTTTAAAAAGAATAGCATTCGCTTTCATGTAATCATTAAATCACTAAACCCTTTGACTCCATCAGTTGAGACTAAACAGCTGTCTATTGCTGTCAGTTGATAGCGGCATAATGCAATGTACAAACCTGCCTTGCAGGCAGAATGACCTACGATCTCTCATTACCACTTGTATTGTTCAATTTGAAGAAATAATAAGTATGGAACTGACGCCCAGGCAAAGAATGTTATTAGAATATTTTATTTATAATGCACACGAATATTCTGTGATCGTTCAGTGGTTTCACTGCAAGCATTTGTAGCGGCCATAGTGGAATAAAATACAAACAGCTGGCAACCTGGAAACATTTTGTTTACTCTTGATAGTGCCCTTATCATTGCCATTGGCAGGGCAGCAAGAAGACTAACCATGCACATATAGATTTCTCTCGTTCATCTACTAATACAGTATCTCACAAAAGTGAGTACACCCCTCACATTTTTATAAATATTTTATTCTATCTTTTCATGTGACTACATTGTAGCAAAGTGTAATTTCTTCAGTGTTAAGTAGTGAGTGTACAGCTTGTATAACAGTGTAAATTTGCTGTCCCCTCAAAAATAACTCAACACACAGCCATTAATGTCTAAACCGCTGGCAACAAAAGTGAGTACGCCCCTAAGTGAAAATGTCCAAATTGGGCCCAAAGTGTCAATATTTTGCGTGACCACCATTATTTTCCAGCACTGCCTTAACCCTCTTGGGCATGGAGTTCACCAGAGCTTCAAAAGTTCCCATTGGAGTCCTTTTCCACTCCTCCATGACGACATCACAGAGCTGGTAGGTGTTAGAGACCTTACGCTCCTTCACCTTCCATTTGAGGATGCCCCACAGATGCTCAATAGGGTTTAGGTCTGCAGACATGCTTGACCAGTCCATCACCTTTACCCTCAGCTTCTTTAGCAAGGCAGTGGTCGTCTTGGAGGTGTGTTTGGTGTCGTTATCATGTTGGAATACTGCCCTGCTACCCAGTCTCCACAGGGAGGGGATCATGCTCTGCTTCAGTATGTCACAGTACACGTTGGCATTCATGGTTCCCTCAATGAACTGTAGCTCCCCAGTGCCATCGGCACTCATGCAGCCCCATGACACTCCCACCACCATGCTTGACCGTAGGGCAAGACACACTTGTCTTTATACTCCTCACCTGGTTGCCGCCACACACGCTTGACTCCATTTGGAACAAATCTTGGTCTCATCAGATCACAGCACATGGTTCCAGTAATCCATGCCCTTAGTCTGCTTGTCTTCAGCAAACTGTTTGCGGGCTTACTTGTGCATCATCTTTAGAAGAGGCTTCCTTCTGGGACAACAGCCATGCAGACCAATTTGATGCAGTGTGCGGCATATGGTCTGAGCACTGACAGGCTGACCCCCCACCCCTTAAACCTCTGCAGCAATGCTGGCAGCACTCATACGTCTATTTCCCAAAGACAATCTCTGGATATGACGCTGAGCACATGCACTCAGCTTCTTTGGTCGACCATGGCAAGGCCTGTTCAGAGTGGAACCTGTTCTGTTAAACTGCTGTATGGTCTTGGCCACCGTGCTGCAGCTCAGTTTCAGGGTCTTTGGAATCTTTGTATAGCCTAGGCCAGGGATATGCAATTAGCGGACCTCCAGCTGTTGCAAAACTACAAGTCCCATCATGCCTCTGCCTCTGGGTGTCATGCTTGTGGCTGTCAGAGTCTTGCTATGCCTCATGGGACTTGTATTTCTGCAACATCTGGAGGTCCACTAATTGCATATCCCTGGCCTAGGCCATCTTTATGTAGAGCAGTGGTTCTCAACTCCAGTCCTCGGGACCCCCTAACAGGCCAGGTTTGCAGGATAACTGAAATGCATCACAGGTGATATCATTTGCTGCTCAGTGATTGCAGTATTCTAGTCTGCATCTCCCCAAGGTAATACTTAAAATCTGGCCTGTTGGTGGGTCCTGAGGACCGGAGTTGTGAACCACTGATGTAGAGCAACAATTCTTTTTTTCAGATCCTCAAAGAGTTCTTTGCCATGAGGTGCCATGTTGTTTTCCAGTGACCAATATGAGAGAGTGAGAGCGATAACGCCAAATTTAACACACCTTCTCCCCCATTTACACCTGAGACCTTGTAACACTAACGAGTCACATGACACCGGGGAGGGAAAATGGCTAATTGGGCCCAATTTGGACATTTTCACTTAGGGGTGTACTCACTTTTGTTGCCAGCGGTTTAGACATTAATGGCTGTGTGTTGAGTTATTTTGAGGGGACAGCAAATTTACACTGTTATACAAGCTGTACACTCACTACTTTACATTGTACCAAAGTATAATTTCTTCAGTGTTGTCACATGAAAAGATATAATAAAATATTTACAAAAATGTGAGGGGTGTACTCACTTCTGTGAGATACTGTAGATCCCTTAATCAAAGTTAAACAACAACGGATAAAGGAATCTCCCCTGCCGCCTATAGTATTCAGCAGCCTGTGGGAACCACAGCTGCTGAATTCCCATACGGTGACTACATCTGATACAGATACATTGTTTGGCCAGCAATTTTCCACCCCACTTCTTTTTCAGACGACTTTTTTCGAGCCGGGTGATTTTGACAGAAGGCTCATGGTGCAAAATTTCCCCAAATCAACAAGAATCAGACAAGACTTAAAGTAGAAGTTAAAACTAAAATCTCTAAATCTACTGGCATCAACAATCTAAGACTAACCTATCTAGCCCTGTAAACAAGAAATCGCTATGCATGCCTTTTCTGAAGCCAATCCTACCAGCTCCCAATCGTTGGTAGTTGACTGTAAGCTGTCAGTGACAGTTCAGTCAGAATTACACCACTACAGCCGTAGCTTCAGTGCACTGGGTAAAGCTGACCATAGTTGGATAGAATTTCGAACAAAAATTCTTATAGAAAAGTCTAAGGAAAATTGTACAAAAATTCTCTCAACATTCGTTTTGTCTTTTGAAAGATTTTGTTGGCTTTTAACATTTGATTTTGGAATGAAGAAAACCATGTACACTTTTAGGCACCTTTCACACGAGTGGACCTATCGGGTCCGCCTGTAAGTTTTTTTGGGCAGAACCGATTGGACCCTCCATGGTCCTCTATGGAGCGATGGGCGTCAATGGACATCCGATCCAAACTTATATCCATTAAAAGCACACCAATAGGGGATCCATTCCCCATCCGTTTGGCAGATCAGATCGGATAGCAGTTGGGTGTAAATGGGCAGGTGGTCCATTTACAGTACATCCAACCACCCATAGAGAAGAATGGGCTGTGTCTTTGTGCGTTTTGTAGGAGTGGACATGGACCAGCCATCCACCTGCTCAGCGGGCATCGGCGGACAGATTATCTGCTGAGCAGGCAGACTCCACGGAACCTAGTGTGGAAGGGGCCTTAGAAATTTGTTTGAGAAACCTTTTCCATGCTCCTTCAAATTTTCCCATCACTGTGGTTGAAAATGAATGTCAATTTGACCCCACTAATGATTAGAAAAAACTTTCTTAGAACCTTCTTTTCCTAAGAATTTTCTTTCGAAATTCTACCCATCTATGGCCAACTTTAGACCTGCATGATTCAGTGGTGGGTTTGGGATCTGCTAATGATGGGGGGACATCTCCGCACCCGTCATGGCATATGCCTGTCTATGGTCTGGCTATAGAAAGGCCCCCAGAATGCTTGCGTGAAAGGCCTTTCCATTTCTCTTGTCCCTGACCTTGTATTTACACAGTGAGTTTAGTGTATACACATGGCCTGAGTAGATGTTTAGTCTGTGATTAAATGGTGACATCCCCTCACCACAATGATTTGTCAGGCACGTGTTTGAGTAAATCCTCAAAATTAGTCCTTTGAATATACAGTCTTATGATATTTCTTATTAAAGTAACTGGCAAAAAAAATTGATTTTGGTTTCCATATTCTGTCCTTCCAATACTGGTGAAAAAAGCATGTGTGTTAGCAAAAAGAAAAGTAATTGTACAGTTATATTACTGCATAAGTAAGCATAGAAAGTGTCATATGGGATGTCACTTTCCTTCACAATATGTCTGGCAGTGTGCACATGCTGGGACTTGTAGTTGACAGGAGAGAGACTAGTCGGATGTGCTATAATGTAGTACTATTGAGATGGGAGACACGACATTGGGATATTTTAGGACTGTTAGTTCTACAAAGATATGAGAATCCAGTGTGGCATGCTGGGACTTGTAGTTTTACAGTAAAAGTATAGACAACCATGGGACATGCTGGTACTCATGTAAAGATAGAAGAGGTTACTGAGACATCTTGGGGCTTCTAATGCATTCAGGGAGAGGACACAGGGTGGTGATCACTAGTTCACTTTTAAACCTAATTTATTGATAACTGGCATGTGCATGGAAAATACTTTACAAGGTGGAAAGCTGGTCCCATGGTGGCCACATTTCTCTGTACTGGCATGTGGTAGCCACCATGCGACTTTTTCTCTGTACTTCACAATTCAAAACACCGAGACAGGGTAACACATGTTTAGGTGAGACTTTACACCCAAAAACCCTTGGGTGCTTTTTGTTTTCAAAAGAGAAGGTGATAAAGAACTACACACAAGTGGAATTCGGGATCTGTGTATTTTTTAGATAGAACAGGGAAAGGTAGGAAGCACTATCATGTTTTACTGCTAACCAGAAGTGCCAATCTTCTCCATTCACCTATTCACCCATTCTAATGAGTTGGTATTTTGAGTTATTATTGCAGGGTTTACTATAAAATAATTTTTGATGTAAATTGCACTTGTAACACAATCACTAGAGGGAGCTTTGCATTTGCAACCACTTGGAATCCTCCTCACTCAACAATTGGTAAAAATAAAATATCAACCACACAGGGAGTGCATTGTTTTCAGTGTGTCGGGTGAGGCACCTGAAAGAAGGAGCAGCTAAGCAGAACTACTGTGTAACAACGTAAAGCAGAGAGCAGGAACCGCATATGTAATAAGTATATTTGGCTACCCCTTTGTACAGTACTAATATCATTATTAACTATAGAAAGTTGTTTTTTTAAATTAAACTGTTGATACACATTGTTAATGCTCAAGTTTAGTTAAAAAAAAAAGTTCCCTACAGCTTTACTTACATCACTTACCTGTAACAAAAGATATCTCATGTTGTGCAGGCAGCAGGATCCTGGAGAACTCTTCAATGCAGGTATGCCTGTCCTCTTCCTGACTCAGTACATCCAGTACTGCAGTGGTTAACAGCTTCATATCTTCAGGCAGAACAGCAGTACAGATGATTCAGTGGACACACGCCCCCTCCTTCTCCGTCTACGAATGGGGGAGAGTCTAGTGAGTCACAGGATTCTCTTCTCCATTCACAGATCATGTTACAAGCAGTGTAATCCATGAAAAAACTCCTCTAAATGGAAAGGAGGGTGTGTGTCCCCATTGGCCCTCCTGTACTGCTGTTCGGGCTAAAGACCCAAAACTGTTAAACCCCACAGCACTGGAGGTTCAGAGACAGGAAGAGGACAGGCAACTCTGCAGTGATGATTTCTCCAGGATCCAGCTGCCTGCACAACATAGCACATCCTTCATTACAGGTAAATGACATCACTAAAGCTGTAAGAAGCTAAACTTCAGATTTCATTGTATTTTTTTTTACACATATATCTAAACTATTTAAACGTACTCTTAGGTAATCAAGCAAGGAGCATTGTGGAATTGGAGATATTTTTAAATTTGTATTTATTGCTTTTTGTGGGGGCATGCGATGCCATAACTGAGTACAAGCTTTGTGGGAGCACAGAGAAAAAGAAAATTGTATTGGTACGATATGATTATGGTGTGATATGAGATGAAAAACACAATATGAGAGAGCTGCAGATAGCAACCAACCAGCTTCTAACTGTCATTTCTGCTGTGCACATTGGAAATAAAATAAGAATTGATGGTTGCCTTAGGCAACAAGACTTTTTATTTTGTAGTGCATATTTCATAGCCCCCTGGTGTGCAATGAGTGATGGGCAATGGGTATTTCTTCTGAAAATGTATGTTTTTGTTATAGGTGGAACATGTTAGGTTAAGGCATCGTCCACAGGTTTCCTATCGCTTATTATGAGCAGTCCAGCATTTCTGATCATAGCTTGTAGTACTGTTACTGCTCACTGTGGAGTTTTGGGTGTTCCCACATACCATGGGGTGTGCCCATTTGTGCTGCATTCCATGCTATATAATAAATATTCAGAAGGAGTGAGGCAGACCTTTCTTTTTTGCAGTTTTGCAGATCTCCCCATCTTAAGTATACTTTAATTGAGTTAAAGGTAAACTCCAAGAAGGATCTGTATTGCATACTTGCCTTGGTCCAGCTTGGCACACTGACCACAGCTGCTATTCACAGAATGGCCAGGAAGGACAACCCCCCATGGGCTTGTGGTGACCCCCTTTTCTTATCTCTCTCTCTCTTTCTCCCTGTTTTAAATTTTGTTACTGGCCCTTTAAGATCTGCTCTGGAAGATTATTGGCTTGTTAGTAGCGGGGAGATTCAAGCCACGTGACATCGCTAGTTCTATAAACTCTCTTCCAACTGACGGACTTCACTATACAGTTACCTCACAGCAAGCTAATATCACATGCACTTGTTATGTGGTTTGTCACACCTTGTGTAAGACGGTTACTAGTTTTGGAACTCTGGATTTTACGGTTATGTTGCTTGAGCCTTCTTGCTTGAGTAATTGGTCGATTGGTTTAATATGATTGTTATTGTAATTTAAAGAGGATATTTAGTCAGTTTAAAAAAATAAAAGCCAGCAACTACAAATACTGCAGCTGCTGAGTTTTAATATAAAGACACTTGCCTGTCCAGGGATCCATCGCTGCCTTCACCTGGGCCAGTTCTTCCCCAGGCTTTGAGTCCCTGGTGCCGCCATGTTTACTGTGGGAAGCTGGCTGTGGCTCCTTGCCAACTCACAGCCTCACTGGGCTTGCGCTGTGATTTCTGAATGAACCTGCAGCCTCCTGGGGCCTGTAACATGTCCCAAGAGGTTGCAAGTGGAGGGTGAACTTCAGTTTGGATCACCTAGGCCAGTGGTTTCCAAACTGCGGCCTTTTGCTTGCTTTTATCTGGCCCTTGGGGCACTATTTCATCCACTGATACCAACAATGGTGCATAATCCCATCCCCACTGACCTCAACGAAGGGGCACAATTCCTCCCAATGACACCAATAATGGGGCACAATTTCTCTCAATGACACCAAGGATAGGGCACAATTCTTCCCACTGGCACCAGAAATGGGGCATTGTTTTTTCCCACTGACATTGGGATATTTTCTGCTCCCTATGGCCATAATCTAGCCCCCGAAAGTCTGAAGGACAGTAAACTGGCCCTTTGTTTAGAAAGTTTGGAGACCCCTGACCTAGGCAATTTCAGCTGAAGTGGGAGTGGGTACCTGCCAAATCCAGGTACCCACTCCCTAAAAAAAAAAGTGGCAGAGGAGGGGATAAAGTGGAACGTCCCTTTTCGGGTAAAGTTCCATTTTAATAAAGTGTAATATACTTTTAATTTTTTTTTTAACTAAATGTATCTTTCATTAAACCAATAAAAGTGTTGCAATGATTTCATGCCATTTGAATTAAAGTGGAACTTTACCCATTACAATTTGATAGCATGTTTAATGTTCTTTAATAAAATAACATACGGTCCACATTATTAATTACGTTACCAAAATTAGTGTGTGGTGAAAACTGCCTCCAGCATTGTCCCGGTTTCTTCTTTCTGGAGGCCCCCATTTTGTTGAAGCCCAGAGCAGTCAATTCCATACTGCAGACTCTTCCCCCTCTCCTTGGTCTCAAAACTGTCACTTTCTGTATTGAAAATATGTACATTTCCAGCCTTGATTGTATGTTTTGGCTCAGTTATAGAGGAAGGCTGACAGGGGCTAAGGGGTTAATCCCCTGCATTGTGTAAAACGGCTGTTTGATCCTGTCTGCTCTGACCCTCTCCTTCTTTTACTGCCCCCAATCCATTTGCTGATAGTACAGAACCTTGGAGGCACTTTGCACATGATCAGTTTGGTGTATATTTCTAGAGAGTTTTTTTTTTTTTTTTTGGGAGGGTGCATGTGATCAGCACAGAACCAATCGGCACTGTCCAGACAGAGGGTCAGGGGCCATGCAGCCTCATAGGACAGTCAGAGGAGAATGAAAACTCCTCCTACAAGCTTTAACCAGTGCTCGGCTGGACACTGATAGAAGTCACAAGACTGCTATAAACTGCAGATGAGATAAGGTATTTAGCAGTTTATATTTACTAAAATAATTGCATTTCCATGTTCTAGGTACAGTGGGAGGCCAGATATAGTGAATGTCCTGGGTTTTAGTAACATTTTAGTTTTCTGAGTGTTGTGTTTTTACAGTATTTTTGTTTGGTTTAGGTTTCGTGTCCTACAATCCCATGCATTTGTTTCAATAAATACAAGGTGATCTCTGATTGAACGGGGTGAAGATTGTGACATTACCGTCCCTCCTCTCCATCTCTTCCAAGCACAGAACACATTTGTTTAAAAAAGCATCTTATGAATGGTGGTGGTACCTAGTGAGCAACCCCATGTGTCCTGCATGCAGAAGGGAAACCTCTCAACCCCTACAACCGCAAGATCTGGAAGATTGCGACTATCACTGTAGTAGTACTGAATGCTACATTGAGCTACACCTTCCTGAGCGACTCCTCAGGTAGGGGCTGTGCATTTCTCCATTGTGCCAAGCTCCATTGTGCCAATGTTATTATGCAGTACAAATAATTTGTGGAGTTCAGCTTTAAATATTGTGAGATTGGGGTGATTAATAACCACTTCAATACCAGGCACTTTCCCCCCTTCCCGTCCAGACCAATTTTCAGCTTTCAGCGCTGTTGCATTTTGAATGACAATTGCGCGGTCATGCTACACTGTACCCAAACAAAATGTTTATAAGTTTTTTTCCCCACAAATAGAGCTTTCTTTTGGTGGTATTTGATCACCTCTGTTTTTTTTTATTTTTTGCGCTACAAAAAAAAATAAAGGTTTTTTTTTTTTTTCAGTCACAAAATTTTGTAAATAAGTACATTTTCTCCTTCACTGATGGGCACTGATGAGGCTGCACTGATGGGCACTAATAAGGCAGTACTGATTGGCACTGATGAGGCGGTACTGATGAGGTGGCACTGATGATGAGGCACTTATATGCAGTACTTATATGCTGCACTGATGGACACTGATAGGCGGCACTGATAAGCAGCGCTGATGGGCACTTAAAGGTGCCACTGATATGCAGCACTGATGAGTGGCACTGATGGGCACTGATAGGTGGCATTGATGGGCACTGATAGGTGGCACTGATGGGCACTGATAGGCAGCAGTTATAGGGAGGCACTGGCAGGCATCACAGATGGACACAGTGCCATCCCTCTTGCACATTGTGTGCCTCTTACCTGGTGTTCTTGGGTGGGCTTTCCTGGTGGTCCCTGGGTGGGCTCCCCGTGTGGGCTCCCTGGTCATCCTGGATGGCGATCCTAGGGGGGACTGCACTGATAAACAATCAGTGCAGACTCCCCCTATCAGGAGAGCCACCAATCGGCTCTCATCTACTCGCGTCTGCAGACACAAGTAGAGGAAAAGTAGAGGAAAAGCCGATGCACTGCTCTTCCTGTTTATACTGTGATCAGCCGTGATTTCTCACGGCTGATCACATGGTAAAGAGCTTCTGACAGAAGCCCTTTACCTAGATCAGAGATGCGTTGTGTCAGACTGACACGCTACATCACCAATCGCTGTGCTGCGCGCCGGCTTGTTATGCTGCTGGATGTCATATGATGCCCAGTCAGGATAACAGAACCACTTCCCGCCGTCATTCTGCATACGGCGGTAGGTAAGTGGTTAAACTCAAGCAGCAGGTGCATTTACAATGAGTTGCTCCAGTCCAAATTGTAATTTTAGGGTGTGGCAGCCCACTTTTATTGAATAAATGAAAAGTTCACTTGTACATCAGTTGCCCACACAGGAGTTTCTACCACATAACATGCATTAATGAAAATACAGAGCCACCTGGCTCACGTGTTGGCAGCACTGCTGCTCCTCTTACCAGTCCTTTTGACTGTGTCATTCAGTTCTCTCGGAACACTTGGCTCTCTATCCTTCAGTCGCAGCGCCCTGCTGCATGGCCCACCTCTGGCCTAAAGATTGGAGTTCTTCTGACACCCCTGATAGGAGCCGACCTGACTCCTGGAACTGAGACCTGCTGTCTCCTGGCTGGGTTCTCTGACCCCTCGATGAGACCTCTGTCTCATGGCTTCTGGCTGGGCCCTCTGACCCCTCGATGAGACCTCTGTCTCATGTCTTCTGACTGGGTCCTCTGACCCCTCGATGAGACCTCTGTCTCGTGGCTTCTGGCTGGGCCCTCTGACCCCTCGATGAGACCTCTGTCTCGTGGCTTCTGGCTGGGCCCTCTGACCCCTCAATGAGACCTCTGTCTCGTGGCTTCTGGCTGGGCCCTCTGACCCCTCGATGAGACCTCTGTCTCATGGCTTCTGGCTGGGTCCTCTGACCACTTGATGAGACCTCTGTCTCGTGGCTTCTGGCTGGGCTCGATGAGACCTCTGTCTCGTGGCTTCTGGCTGGGCCCTCTGACCCCTCGATGAGACCTCTGTCTCGTGGCTTCTGGCTGGGCTCGATGAGACCTCTGTCTCGTGGCTTCTGGCTGGGCCCTCTGAACCCTCAATGAGACCTCTGTCTCCTGGCTTATGGCTGGGTCCTGTGACCGCTCAATGAGACCTCTGTCTCATGGCTTCTGGCTGGGTCCTCTAACCCCTTGATGAGACCTCTGTCTCATGGCTTCTGGCTGGGACCCCCTGACCCCGGGTGAGACCTTCCGTCTCCTGCACTGGGAGCGGTCTCTAAACTGGAAGCAGTCTCTAAACTGGAAGCTGTCTGCAAAACGGGAGCTCTGAGCAATTCTCAGACCTGATTATATAATGACCCTGCACACCTGTGTAGTGAGCCAGGTTGTAGGCGTCTAGCAAAACCTGGATCCAGGATTGAATGTTCTGATGCAGAACTACAGAATCTTGAGAGACCCAAAATCTCATCTTTCTCCACTCAGAAATGATAGTTCTGAACCTCGCATTAACGCTTAATGCGAATCCTGTGTCACTTTTTCCTATATTCGTACCATGACTGAGCTTCCCTCTGTCACAATATCTACCTACCATCTACCAAAAACTGAAAGTTCATTTTCAGGTAGACTTGCACATGCATTACATATGGATTTCATTTATTTTTTCGGTCATTTTTTTTGGAAATAAGTATAATATGAGACAAATATGACACTTCACAGTAAAGAAACTCTGTTCATATTTAGAGTATATCAGCAATACTCAGTTCACCACAAATAAAATAGTGAGATAGCACATTGCCGCCTATTGGTACAGCGGCCTTCATTTCTCTAGAGTTTCTCCTTAAATCCCCTAGCTGTGCGTATTGTGTGGAATGACTTGGCCTGCAGCGCCTCGGGGTCGCCATAACGCATGCAGCGATTAGCAGAACGAGTAAATGGGACAGAGCTGGGCTCGCTTGTGTTCGGTCTGGACGGGTAAACATATTTTCCCCTAGAATGTTTGCACGGACCCATATGTGTACTTTGCCGTGCCGGTGTTTGTAAAGGCCCCATGTGATGGGAATGCAATCATTCCGGAGCCCTATTATCCAGTGCAGAAATTTTGACAGCAAGTGGAAGATTGTAATTACTCTCTTCCATTAGACTCTGTGGCTTTGGCCAGATAAGCTGTGGTGAAACGTGTGACCAGGGCAGGAGATCATGGATTGTCTTTCACTGTTGTCATGGCGACAGTGATGCAGGTGGCCTATTACTGCCTGGCTTGTCAGATCTTATACATCAAACTGGTGCTAAGTGAAAATATCTTTGAGGGCCCACAGAGAGAAAGGAAAAATACCAAATGCTTTGATGAAATTAGGTGCTTATTTGCTGTATGTAATGTTGTTGTTTTTTATTATATGATCCGTGTTTATTATTATCACATAAAATGATGGTCGATATCACATTGGAAATACTCGTTGTACTGTTATTTTGTCCATCAGCTGGTTAATCTTTACTAACATTTAAAAATTTGACATTGCAATCTGGTAATAAACTTGCAAAAGTAGAGTAATCATGAAAAGAAATAAAATCCTTGCATTTTCTGTTTTTACGACACATCATGGGGTCATTTTATTTAACGGCACAGGAAGTAACTTTGGTTAGGAAAACGGGGGGAGGTATAAAACACATTGAACTTGTTTTTTCCTCTTTGCATCTGCTTAACGTAAATATCACAGTGGTTAATATTATGATTTATTGTAAGCCTTCACTTAACCTGGAAAAATGTATACTTTATTTTGCTGTGTATTAGTTTATAAGGTTGCTACCAAATTATTATAATTTTTTTTTTTTTTTGGGTCATTGTTATAATAGTTTGTTTTTACTGTGGACACCTAAAGTAGCAACTTTCTATAGTTATTTTACTACTTTAAGGCTCCGTTCACATATATTCGAATCGGATGCGTTTTGAACCACATCCAATTTGCATAACATGTGAACTGGCAGCCTTCTCAAAGTAGCCGATTCATGCAGGTGCAGGGTGGCCATGGTGCAGTTTTAAAAAGAGTCCTGTGTTTTTCTCAGTCTGGTTCAGGTGCGATTTCAGGTATAAATTTGCACCTGAACCAGTGAACAGAACCCCCCTGGACTCCCGCGCTGAAACCGCGGCCACATATATAGGTGAACCCAGCCAGAAAAATGAGATCAAGTGTTTGTAAAGGTTTAACAATCATGTTATACTTACCTGCTCTGTGCAAGGGTTTTGCACAGAGCAGCCCCGATCCTCCTTTTCTGGGGTCCCCCGGCGGCGCTCTTGGCTCCTCTTCTTCATCGGCTGCAGAGTTGTATGCAGATGCTTTGCCTACCCTTCCTCTCCTCCTGCTTAATCACAAAGTGTTTTGTATTATGTAAATCAATTCACATAATGGGGGGGGTACATGCGGACCCCAGAACACAGGTTGGGCATCAGACTGTTAATATCTTCTGATTCTTCGGAACTCCAGAAGCCATAGCCCTCTGACCTGTTCCTGTCCACTATGGTGTCTCCTTCTACTTCTGCAATAGGAGCCTTCCTACACACTCTTATTATATCCTATAATTACCAAGGATGCATGCAGATCTTATAGGAAAGTTAGGTGATTCAACCTCTGAGCATCTACCAAAATTAAAATTCTGATTTGGATGGACTGACCCTTTAATCTTATGTACTGTACTAAAGTTATTCCACAAAAGATGGCATTTGATTGCATGATGTTCACTTTCACGGTTTTTATTTTATTTTATATAAATACACTGTGTGTGTATGTACTGTGTGCATGTCTGTGCATATACAGTACATACTGCATATATATACTGTATATACAGTGGTGAAAATAAGTATTTGATCCCCTGCAGATTTTGTAAGTTTGCCCACTTACAAAGAAATGAAGGGTGTATCATTTTTATAATATCTGTATTTTAAAAGACACATAAAGCAAATGCTATAAATTAAGTTGCAGTTCAGTGAGTAAAATAAGTATTTGATCCCCAAGGAAAACATGACCTAGTGTTTGGTGGAGAAACCCTTGTTGGTAAGCATAGAGATAAGATGTTTCTTTTAGTTGGTAACCAGGTTTGCACACAACTCAGGAGAGGTTTTGGTCCACTCTTCTTTACAGATCTTCTCTAAATCCTTATGGTTCCTTAGCTGTCACTTGGCAACTCGAAGTTTCAGCTCCCTCCATAAATTTCCTATAGAATAAGGTCTGGACTAGGCCACTCCATGACCTTAATGTGCTTCTTCTTGAGCCACTCCTTTGTTGCCTTGGTGGTATGTTTTGGGTAATTTCCATGCTGGAAGACCCATCCAGGACCCATCTTCAGTGTTCTGGCTGAGGAAAGAAGGTTCTCATCCAAGATTTTACAATACATGGCCCTGTCCATTGGCCCTTCAATACTTGGGGTTCAAATATTCATTTTACTCACTGAACTGCAACTTAATTTATATTATATTTATATTAATGTATTTTATCAGAATTTTTGGGAGATATTCTGTCTTTATCATTTAAAATACATCTATGAAAAAAATTATAAACCCTTCATTTTTTTTGTAAGTGGGCAAACTTACCAAATCTGCAGGGGATCAAATAATTATTTTCCCCACTGTGTGCGTATATATATTATTATACAGGATTTACATAGCGCCAGATGTTTGCACAGCGCTTTACAAAAATGAAGGCAGACAGCACAGTTACATCACAATTTGGTACAAGAGCAATCAGAGGGCCCTGCTCGTGTGTGTGTGTGTGTGTGTGTGTGTGTATATATATATATTTATACATTAATGCAAAGATCTTACTAGTGATAATCTTCCGTAACGGCAAGTTACCAAAATGTTCTTTCTTTATTTAAAATTGACGTTGTCCAATTCATAAGAGTTTGTAGACTGCATGAATCCTCAGCAGACATACTAAAAAACCGTATGATGCAAGTTTTGTTTCTTTTTCAATAATGTTTGAACATATGACCCACTGAAGCCCAATACTATTGCCTTATTTTCTAGCAGGAATGTTGGTGACCCTAGTAATAGCATGTCACAGTGCTGATAAACAGAGGCTGCCGCATGGCGGCTATTTCCTTCCCTATAGCCGTTCCTTCCATTTTATTTCACTTCGATTTAGGTGAGCGGAAAAATAACGAAAGTAAACACCGCCACAGCTGAAGTCTGGAGTATAGCCAGATATGGGAGGCCCAGATTTCAGATTCTTGTTTGAAAAATATCTCTAATAACTGGGTCACATATTTTCCCATAGGAAAATCTGATCTTCCTGTTATCTGTCATTAGAACTACTTTATGATAATGGCAAATGTATACTGCTTGCCTCGACAGGCTCCATAGTTTCAGCGGTGCTGTGTCTCACAATAGCAACAACGATGACTTCCTTCACTGTAGCTGTTGATTTCCCCTTTACTTTGATGTAACGGGGTCATTGAGGTAGATCTCTGGGTGAACCAACCTTCCACCATTGCTGTTATAAAGGAAAAGGGCTTCCAGTGTAAAGAGCTGTATCCTAACTAATTGATAAGTGCATATTTAAAGAGAAACCAGTGCTAAGAGATACAGGAAGGCTGCTATAGGTGACTTCTGCTTACGACAATGCTAGTTGCCTGGCTGCCATGATGATCCAATATCTTCAGTTCGTTTTCACTGACCTGGAACCAGCATGCACTTGAGTAGTTTTGACTTCAGGCTGACTTCCTTTGTCCAGTGCTTGTTCAACGTCAGTGGTTCAGAATGATACGAACATCGAGGATCATCAACACTATTGCCTAGCAATTCACATTTTCAGAAGAAACTCAGAAATAGAAAACTCTGTTACTCTCAGCTTGGTTGTTTTGAGGTTGCCTTTAACCTTATGGATTACTTTGTTCTTGTCCCATCCATCACTCCGCTTCAGTCGCTTATCTATATTGTCAAGTTCTCAAGAAACTGAGATATTTTATACACTTTGCTGACACAATCTGACAAGGACTTAAGTGTACATATACAGAGAAATGATCTGGAGTACCCCACAGCAACTAGTTTAAAGCATATCTAAACCCAAGAAAAAAAAAACGCAATATATTGCAGCTTTCCAGTCCTTACCAGCCACTATGTGTGGTAGCTGCATTAGTCTTTTCGCCTTTATTTTCACCTGATGATGCCATTTCCTGTCCTAGGGTGACAACACTTATTCACTCTACTTTATCTATGGCGAATGACACCATAGGAAAGAACTACAAACACTTCTCCCTCTCCTCCTTTTTTTATTTTTTTTATTTTTTTAGAACATGGCACAGAGGAAGCTCTGTAGTGGTTAGTGACATCTAGGAACAATGTAACAGAGTGCAGAACAGACAGAGAGCACAGGAAGTTGTCAGATCACTAGATATCTCTTATACAAGAGAGATAACAAAACAAATCAAATTCAATCAATTATATATTAAGACACCATTCACATCTAGCAGTTTGGGACAGAGGGCAGAATCGCAGCAATTCTGACCCACGATTCCAAATCAAGGGCGGAATCTCCCTGATTCTGTCTTCAAAATCAAGGGCAGAATCTCCCCGATTCTGCCTTCCAAATCAAGGGCGGAATCTCCCCGATTCTGCCTTCCAAATCAAGGGTGGAATCTCCCCGATTCTGCCTTCCAAATCAAGGGCGGAATCTCCCTGATTCTGCCTTCCAAATCAAGGGCGGAATCTCCCCGATTCTGCCTTCCAAATCAAGGGCGGAATCTCCCCGATTCTGCCTTCCAAATCAAGGGCGGAATCTCCCCGACTCTGCCCACGATTCCAGATCACACTGCAATACTGGTAAAATGCAGCATGCTTATTTGGGTGCCATTCATTTTCAAAGGCACATAAACGTGGTTTTGGCTCAATGAATCATGCTGCAATCGCGGCAAACCACATCATGCGAAGCTTGTCGCCCAAAGAGGAGCAGGTGCTTCTTTTGGGGGACAAGCTTTGAGCAATGCAATTTGCTACAATTGCAACTGATTTATTGCGCCAAAACCATTGAAAATGAATGGCACTTGAACAAGCATGTTGCATTTTGCCAGCATTGCAGAGTCATTTGGAATCACAGGCAATATGGCAAATCACCAGACCAAAAGCGACCAAAATCAGAGAAGTTTGTTGTTAGGATTTACATACCTTTGTATTGTTTTAGAAAAAAACAACGATTGCTGATAAATAGGTTTTCACTATGTCTTGCACCTGACTTTTTATATCAGAATGAGGTTTGAGTTTATGTTTACAATTATAATGGAAGACTATTTGGAATGTTCCAATCATGCCAATAACGACTTGTATCCTGCCAGAGTTCCATCCGCAGTAGTGAAGAATGCATGGACTGATCAGGAGAGACAGGTCACACTACTCATTGGAGGGCCTATGCTCAATTCTTGAGGCTGACCCTTGTTTTATTCTCTGGATGCATCCATACTTCCATAAATATGCATGGATAAGGCAAGAATAAATTGATGGTTTGTAACATGGTGACTTCCTCAATTTATTTGATATAAAAAAAAATGCTCTGAACTGTGCAGTCCCCATAAATATATGGAAAGCTAACTACGTGGTTGAACTAGACACCCCCTCCCCTCACAGCTATCTGACAACGCAGCTAGCAAGGAGAGCACTTGTCTCCTTGTTAGCAGCGTTGTTGGATGACCATAGGGAGGGGGTTGGTGCAGCCTGTCTGACCACGTAGCTAGCCAGCCTTCCATAGCATGTAGGAAGATGGGACAATGCGTTACATGCTCTTTGCTCCTGAGGAACAGAACAAGAAAATTATGCTTCTTATCTAAGAGCACATTCTTTTTTAATTTGACCCTGGATAGTGCTAGAATATATGCTGAGTACACTTGAACAATATAAGAAACTATATACCTATCTCTGTAAGGCTCCGTTCACATGCAGGCGTTGTTATTTTACGGGGTTTTTTGGGCGTTTTTGCGTTTTTTTCAGCATTTTTGTACAGTCGTTTTGAAGTTCAAAGGACACAAATGTAAAAGTAGTAAAACGCCTGTAATCTGTCAAAAAATAAGTTCATGTACTTTTTGAGCGAAGGGCATTTTGCTTTAGGCGACAGAACGCTCAGGTGAAAAGAGGCCATTGAAATAAATGGGGTTTGTCTTGTTGGGCATTTTTAGAGCTGAGGCTTAGAGCAGAAAAATGCCCAAAAACGCCTAGATGTGAACGGAGCTTAATAAAATTGTGCAGGCGTCAGATTGTGTGCTTGATCCAGTTGCCATTTATCCCCATCTTTGTCTGTGGCCTCTGAGAACGCCAGCACAGGGAGGATACACTAGAGATCCAACTTGAGGAACAGGAACTAATTGAGTTATTCTAGGCCTATTCTTGTGACTCCTTCACCACTATTTTCCATCTGTGTTCCATAGTGTTGGAAACTGCAGGAGGATTTGCTGTTGAAGTGTGTGATTAGGATTAAGGGTATTTAACATGCAGAAAGCAAACAGTAGGGAGCAGATAAGAGAGTGAAATGAAGGAGGCAGCATGTGTTGTACGTTCATTGACAGTTGTGCTTTTTAGTGAATTTGCCAAGCTATTAATCATATCTCCGCCTGTAAAACAATAGTTTGTATTAAATGTGTGGAGTAGCTTCTCTGTACCTAAATGTAATCAGAACTTAATATTGATACTATAATCAACACAAAGTACGGCTGAGTACTACTGGATTACTGATGTTAATCTGAAAGCAAATTTGGAAGCCAGGGTTATTCAAACACAGCATATAATAAAAATGTGCAGAAGCAGAGGTTTCCATTTCTTATAAAAGAAAAGAGTGGAATCCCTCTCTTAAATGCCATGCCTTTTTTGGTCACTGTAGCTACACATCACATTTAAAGAAGTATCATCACAACCTCAAAATTCTTGTTGAGTTCTCCCGGAGACCAAGTGCATATACTTTTGGTCCCATTCTCAATTGCAGATTAAAAACACCTCTTTATGGCTGTGCTGTCAGCTCCACCCCAGGCTGAAGCCCAATTTATGGAGGTTCATATGGTAGAGCTACAGCACAGTAAAGCCTAGTACACACAGGCTGAATGTTGGGCATTCGGCCCATGTGTACTACAGCCAAAGGGGCATGTCCAAAAAGGTCAAAATGGCTGAGAGCGCTGACCACAGTGTTCTGGCGGGGGGCTGTCCCCCTGACCTGTCAGAACACAATAGAACAGTAGGGGAGATTGCTGTACTAACATTGGTTAGCTGAGCTGTCAGTGTTTTTTTTCACCTACTGGGTTGAAAAAAAAAAAAACTAGTAGTGTGTACCAAGCTTAACTACTGTACTACCCCTTCTCGTATATTGCTACTTTGCTTTGCACACAGTACCCTGGTTTGTATGATAATATACATTGTATGACTACGTATGCCAAGTGTACCCCTAGTGCTACCATTTTATAGTGTACATTCCATTTGGACGTCTGTCCATTCACATCCCCGCCAGTGCTGACTGATCCTTTACTATTGTAAGCGCAGGAGATAGTTTAGTTTGTTAAGACGACTTATTGAAAGACCAATAGGAGTACTCAGGGGTGGGGAAGAGCAAGTGGAACTTTTACAGAAAAAGTTAGGATTTGCATATCATTTTTGCAATCTGGATAGAAGGATCATATTGACCTACTTTTTCACTGCATTTTATTCTCAGCATTCTTGTCATCATATTGTTAGTTTAAAGTACTTTTAAAAGATTTACATTAACACTTTGGATGCCTTGACAAAATTTAGGGGCATCAATATAAGTAAGTTAACTTGATTAGAACTATGTGACTGGTTTATCAGTCTGGCTTCAGGTTCTGAAAATTAGGAACACACACAGTTGTGCATTCTTAATTCACTGCAATAAAACTGTATATATTATCCTTTTTCAGGACACACCACTTTGAATGAGGACTTAAAGTGTCACTAAACCCACATCATAAAAAATTATCAATAAATGATGTATTACATGTTGTTCGTACTCACTCTCACTCACATTCTGCAAAAGACCTGGTTGATCCTGCCACTCTCTGCCTCCCCCTTCTGTTCATGTCCCCAATTCAGTTGGGGATTTTGCAGCTGTGGTGGCAACTCTGCACACGCTCAGTTTTTAGTACGTTTCTACGCTGAGCATTTCCTTTCTATCACATCTGAGCAGCCCATGTGACTATAGAGTCACACATGTGGGTGTATACATAGCGGTAAATGACAGCCCACCCCCTCCTCCTCCATGCCCACTAACCAGCTAAACACAATGACGGTGGGATATGACAAGTAGGTTGAAGGTGGCTTCACCTCCCTCTTATTCTAAGACACAGGCTGGAGGGGTGTGACAATTTAAAACAGTTTATTGATATTAAAGTGGATGTAAACCCTTACATATACTCAGTGAAGTGAACTGCCCCAGAGGATACACAGGGATGAAACAAATCTCCCTACATACATTTTACTTGTATAGCTGCTGTCTTCAGCTTTCTACACTATTAAGTGCACATCGTGTTAGAAATTTTGTCTCCTCATTCTGCAGTAGGAGTGGTGTCTGGGGTTCTGATTGGAGGAAAGGCACCCCCCCCTCCCACACACACACACACACAAAAATGGGCAGAGTGAGGAAGGAATATGCAGAGCTGTACTGTGAAAAGACAAGCTCTCTGCTTATCTATCTCTAAGTTCCCTCCCTGACACAAATTTTCAGCTGCTTTTATCTCCTGCGTCAGAGAGCTTGTCAGAAGTTATCATGCTGATAACAGAGGAACGGAGCAGCAGAAAGACATGGGACTTAGAGCTTTGGAGAGAGATAAGTAATCATTACAGATATATGTGCCTAGGTCAGATTTCATGAATGGGGTTTACATCCACTTTAAATACTTATTTTTATTCTGTATCCCAAAAGCAGTTTTTATTTTAATATGTGACCAGCAGCAGAGGACTAGAAGCTTCTCCTGCTTATGTTTTCCTGCAGACAGGCTGGGAAAGAGCTGGGTCATGTGACATCTGTATATTGATTAGGAATAAGATACTTTGTATGTTTTTTTTAATGAAAATAATTACAGTGCCACCATCCATATACCGAAAGAGAAGGGACAATGTAAATTATACAATGTGTTTAGCATCACTTTAAAAAGGCAAAGTGGTTAAAGTGCAAGTTATCTTTCACAAACAGGAAAGTGTCAAATATACAATTTTCTACTACGTTTAAAACAGAACTCTCCTCCAAATTGACGTTTAGTCATTTGAGCCATATACAGCTTGATTTTCTCTCATGGCTAAATGAGAGAAAATCAATGATTCCTCCATCCATGCTGAACAGTGTGGATGGAGGAAATCTCCACTGATGGTTAATGTAAGCCGCGGTAAGCTATGGCCTGTCTACAGCCTAAGGCAGGATTCAGCCCCCACTAGATCTTTAGGCCTCATACACATGGGTGTATGCAAAAAAATAATCAAAACGTCGGGCCAGACGTCAGGGAAAAATCAGCGTTTTTTTCTGCGTTTTGCATCGGTGTTAGTGAGCGTCAACGTCAATAGGCGTTTTTTTAAAAAAAGACCTCTGCTATTTTTTAACCTGAAAACGCCGGTTAACATCGGTACGGCGTTAGTGAGCACTTTGCCGGCTTTGCATCAAGAACGCCAAAACGTTACAGCCTCGGAGCGCGCTGGTCCCGCGTTCTATTTACAGCTCATTAACGCCGACGCCCTCTACAACTCAAAAACGTCTGCGTTTATGGGGCCATTGAATAACATGGAGAGCTGCAATAAATGCCAAAAAAACGTGGCGTCAAAAAACACCCATAGGTATGAGGCCTTAATGTTTTCTGCCACCCCAGCAGGGAGATCTTCTGCCAAACTTATAACCATGACAATAAAATGAACGAGTACTTGTGCTGAGAGAAGTACCTTCCGGCTATACACTGGTTACAGATGAACTGTACAAAATTTGCTCAGTAAGTGGCCCTATTGGCCACCTCCATCCCAACATACATCAACTGTAATATCGATGGTGTGTTGATCGAAACATGGCTGCATCTAATCAGAGGCAGCCGCTGTGCTGGTGTTGTGACAGCCGGCAAGACTGCCTGTCAAAATACAACAAGCACAGCAAGAGATTTGTCCATCCACGCTGTATTTGCAGTGAAAGACCAGCTTTAAAATGCCAACTGCTTGGACAGTCATGCTGATTCACAAGCTAGCATTTTCAAGAACAGGTTAGCAATGCTTGCATATTGTTTTTAGAACGGTTTCCCTTAACCACTTCAGCCCCGGAAGGATTTACTATTTGCTATAATAAATATCCAAAAAAAATAAATAATTTCTTCATCAGTTTAGGCCGATATATATTCTAACTATATATTTTTGGTAAAAAAAAAAAAAATCACAATAAGTGTATATTGATTGGTTTGCGCAAAAGTTATAGCGTCCACAAACTATGGGAACAGATTTATGGCATTTTTATTTATTTTTTACTAGTAATGGGGGTGATCTGCGATTTTTAGCGGGACTGCGATATTACGGCGGACAGATCGGACACTTTTGGCACTTTTTTGGGACCATCGGTAATTATACAGCGATCAGAGCTATAAATAGCCACTGATTACTGTATAAATGTCACTGGCAGGGAAGGGGTTAACACTAAGGGGCGATCAAAGGGTTAAATGTGTTCTCTGTCAGTGTGTTCTAACTGTGTGGGGGCTGGGATGACTGGGGGAGGAGAGAGATCTCTGCTCCCATTTACTGGGAACAGATGATCACTCTTCTCTCCCGTCAGAACGGGGATCTGCTTGTTTACACTCGCAGATCCCCGGAGGGGGGGGGGAGCGATCGTGGGTGGCAGGCGGATATCGAGCCCGCTCCACTTGCTGATTGGCTCCTCCGCTAGCCAGTGGGCGCGCGCTTGCTCACAATACATGGACCCGCGCCCGCCGTCATATTACGGCGGTTTGCGCAGGAGAGCCGACCTGGTCGGTAAGTGGTTAAACAAAAAAAAAAAACGTTCATCCTGTTTTCTGTCTACTTTGCTTGCTTTTGGTACAATTTTTTCTAATGCAGAAAAGGCAAACCGAGTTTGTATGGATACAGCATCCGCTCCCACAAGAAAAAAAAATGACAAAAAGTCTTTTTACAAATGACAAAGAATAAAAACCTACTTCATATAGCTATAGCCCATTCTAAACTTTAATGTCACCGCCTAATGCAGGCTAGAGGTGGGTGGGGACTTTTATTTCCCTTGGCTTACAGGCAAAAGAGAAAAAAAAAGAAGAAGCGGCTTGTCGCTGACTCCAGCAGCCTGAGCGATCAGCTTCTTAATAGGGAGGGAGTTTCAAATCAATTTCTCCGCCAAGAAAAACATTGAAATTGTTTTGAAGATGGATAAAGGGAAGAGAAGACACATATGTGGTAGAAGACTTTATTCCGCAAGAAGCCACTTTCCATTGTCCTCATCCTGTTGCCGCGTGGCTCTGTGTATGAAAGAAATGACCTTTGAAAAGTATACAGTACTCTTTTACTTGATAACATTGAAGTTGTACTACACCACAGGAGAGGATGGCTCTATAGAAATCCAGAAAATAAGTATACAATAATACAAAACCTAGCTGTGGAGGGTAAATAGCACATTGGTGATATATGCCACAAAACTCAAACCACTGTGAAAGGTGATCATTTCTGTGCGTTACTTACTTTTTCCATATATGTATTTATAGAACCTCATTTTAATGTTTTTAAGATTTGCATGCACTGCGGGTGCATTGTTCTTTTGTCTTCTATCACATGGGCCTAGCTGCTGATGTGCGATCTGCGGTGGATTGCATCCTCAGTAGAGTTGCCACCTCCTCCCTTTAAACCCGAACACATTAATTACACAGGTTCTGTGGCTGATTAAGGCGGTAATTAAACCCACTTAGTGCTTCGTCTGCATTAAATTAGCCTCAGAAGCTGTGTAATTCGTATGTGTTTGGGTTTAAAGGGATGAGGTAGCAACCCTAAGTGCCCGTTCACACAGGGGCGACTTTAGGGTTGCCACCTCATCCCTTTAAACCCGAACACATATGAATTACATAGGTTCTGTGGCTGATTAAGGTGGTAATTAAACTCACTTGGTGCCTTATCTGCATTCAATTAGCCTCAGAACCTGTGTATTTGATATGTGTTCGGGTTTAAAGGGATGAGGTGGCAACCCTAGGCGACTTGCGATCCGACTTGAGTTGCCCCAAGTCGCTTGGCATTTGAAATCCCATTGAAATGAATGGGAGCCACCTTAATATACATGACTGAAGTCGCTCCGACTTCAAGGTGACTTCTGAAAGGGTTCCTGTACTACTTCTAGGCGACTTCTATCCGACTTGTGCCCATAGGATTCAATAGAAGTCGCCTTCCATCTACATGGAAGCGACTTTACAGTTAAAAGAATAGAATTTATTTTTAGGCAGCCCCCTCCCTCCCTTCTCTGATTGGTCAAAGCAAAGTCGTCTGGCAAAAGTTGTGTTGTAAAGTCACCTGAGGTCCTTGAAGTCGCGCTGAAAGCATCTCTGAAATCGCCTAGTGAAGTGGCGCCGAAGTCGGGTCGCACCTATGTGAATGCATTCCTCAGCAATGGCTGGCCCACTGTTGGCAGGCCATTGGGATTGAATATGCTGCCTCCTGCATGCCGTTTGAAGAGTACTGAAAGCCTGAGGCCAGTTTCACATGGGCAGTGTCCAAAATAGAGGGTTAAAACACATTTTTTTTAACTTGCTTCAGCTACTTGTCAATGATTTCCAGGCAGCCCTATACACATTGCTGCGGATGTGTCCAATGGATGTGGTTGCAACACAGTTAGGAGATATTTCAGTTCTACCGCAGATCGCAAGTCAGCAGCCTGACTAGGGTTGCCACCTCATCCCTTTAATCCAGAACACATACTAATTACACAGGTTCTGTGGCTGATTAAGGTGGTAATTAAACTCACTTGGTGCCTTATCTGCATTAAATCCGCCTCAGAACCTGTGTAATTCATATGTGTTCGGGTTTAAAGGGATGAGCTGGCAACCCTAAGCCTGAGAGTGCACATGTGAAAGGGGCCTTTGTGTGCGCTGCCTTTGGCCCATTCATATTACTGTTTAATGGCAAATAATGTGACAAAGAAAATATACGTTAAAAGATGCACATATGTGTATATAGCTTTGGCCCAGCTTCGGCCCAACCCGAACACATATGAATTACACAGGTTCTGGGGCTAATTAACCACTTCAGCCCCGGAAGGATTTCCAGCTTTAGAACCGGAGCCCTTTTTGCGATTCGGCGCTGCGTCGCTTTAACTGACAATTGCGCGGTCGTGCGACGTTGTACCCAAACGAAATTTGCGTCCTTTTTTTCCCACAAATAGAGCTTTCTTTTGGTGGTATTTGATCACCGCTGCCTCATTTCTGATCGCCGCTATAAACAAAAGAAGAGCGACAATTTTGCAAAAAAACCCAAATTTCTTACTTTTTCCTAAAATACAAATCCAAAAAAAAAATATAAAAAAACATTTTTTTTCACCGTTTATGGCCGATTTATATTCTTCCTCATATTTGTGATAAAAAAAAATCGCAATCGGCGTTTATTGATTGGTTTGCGCAAAAGTGGTCGCGTTTACGGATGATGAGAATTCATTTTTGGGGTTTTTAATTTTTTTTTTTTTACTAAAAATGGCGGCGATCTGCGATTTTTTTGCGGTACTGCGATATTTCAGCGGACATGTCGGACCATTGGCATTTATACAGCGATCAGTGCTATAAAAATGCACTGATTACTGTGTAAATGCCATTGGCAGTGAAGGGGTTAACCTGCAGGGGGCGCGCTAAGGGTTAACTATGTTCCCTGGGCGTGTTCTAACTGTATGGGGGACTGCCTATCTGGGGAAGGGAAGTGGTCACAGCCTTCACGTAAAGGAAGGCTGTGATCACAGCCCTTCCCCCTCACACAGAGCGGAGGTCTGTGTTTACATACACGGACCTCCGCTCACTCGCTCCGGGACACAGTGAGCGCGCAGGCGCGCCTCCGGCGGCGCGCGCTCACTAAACTCGTTCCCGCAGCCGCCGTCGTATGACGGCGATTTGCGGGAACGAGCCACTTTGCCGCCGTCAGATGCCGATCGGCGGTTGGCAAGTGGTTAAATGCAGATAAGGAACCAAGTTGGATTCATTACCGCCGTAATCAGCCACAGAACCTGTGTAATTAATATGTGTTAGGGTTTAAAGGGATGAGGTGGCAATCCTGCACTTGACCATGACACCTGTATGAGCTTGTTGGATGTCTCGTTCCATTAATATGGAGTTGGCCCCCTTTGTGGTAACAAAAGCCTTAACCTTCTGGGAAGGCTTTCTACAAGATTTGTGAAAATCCTGTGGGAATTAGTACTTTCAGCCAAAAGTTCATTTGTGAGGTCAGATACTGATGCTGGATGTGAAGGCCTGGCTTGCAATTAGGGTTGCCACCTCATCCCTTTAAGCCCAAACACATACTAATTACACAGGTTGTTCTGAGGCTAATTTAATGCATATGAGGCACCAAGTGAGTTTAATTACCACCTTAATCAGCCACAGAACCTGTGTAATTCATATGTGTTCGGGTTTAAAGGGATGAGGTGGCAACCCTAATTGCAATCAGCGTTTCAGTTCAGTCTCACTTAACATTCTGCTGAAACTTTCTTTCCTGGACCTCCTCATGTCAGCCTACTATGGGTCAGCTCCGCCCCTCTGACCCCTTCAGGACAACCTCTTCCCAAGCCTATAAGAGGCGGACTGTCTGCCCATATGCAGTGTTCTTTTTTCGTCCTCGCTCCGGACGCCTCTTAAAACAAATATATATATATACGCATACACACACGCAAGAAGAAGCAAGGTAGGAGACTTACTGCGAAACCTTCTAATGTCATGCGATCCTGCTCAGGTTCATGCGCTCTCCTGAGTTCAGAAGATCCCTTGTCTGGGCTGTAAATCTTCCCTTGTGGGGTACCCTTGGTGCTGGGTCTCAATGAAGCAGTATAAAGTACTGCATGTGTACGCCAGCCTTTAGAGAGTGGTTAAATACTGCTGGATGGGCTGTGCGGCGGCAGGCGAGTCTCACTTCAGCAGGACTGGGTATCATCCGACTGTACTCCTCCAGGTCCTTTCTTTCAAAGTCGTCTTACAATTCTCTAGCCTTCTCGTGTGCAGACTTGAGGTCAGTGGAACATT